>NW_015149026.1:960504-972607 GCF_001465965.1 Polistes dominula | reverse complement strand
TTTTTTTTCAAATAATCATAAATAAAATGAAAAGTTAATGCAACTTTAACTTTCATGACGATAACAATTTGAGTTTAACGAATCTTAAAAATAATTAAAAAACAAAAAAAAATAATAATATTATTAATAATAACGTTGAAGAAATATTACGGATATAAAATCACAACCAGCGGAGTAGCTGCTGAATTACACGTCATACATACAACCAAAATTTCTAATTAATATTATAATAAATTATTATGCCGCGATGGGCTTGAGGAATTATTCCAGGACTGATCACCACGTTATGGTGTATCCTTTTAACAACAGTCGAGTTACAAAACTGTAATAAAGTTTGTAACGATATTCCATTAAATATCCATGGATGATAGTAGTTCCTACAGCAAGGCAGCTTATGCTTACGATCACAGAGTCATTCTAGAGAGTCTTAAGAATAAAATCTACGTATCGTTTGACTGTGGTCTTTCTAAACAACATAACCATCTACGCCATAACGATGGTGGTTTTCTACGTCTGATTATTATTCCAGTACCACCACCACCACGTCTAGCATTGAGAGCACTGACGATAGCTTGATCAAAAGCTTCTTTTAAATCGTGTTGAGTTAATGCAGATGTTTCTACGTAACTTACTGCACCTAATCGTTGAGCTAATTGATGACCTTGATCAGTTGTGATCGGTGCTTGACCATATCTTGCTAACTGTAGCATCAAACGTACATCTGATCTTAGATCACTTTTTGTTCCTACCTACAAAATATGATTTAAATTAATATAATTATATTTATTTGTTATAATCACAATAATATATCAATGAAACTAACTAAAATTATTGGAGCATTTGGGCAGTATTTTTTAATTTCGTTGATCCACCATGATGCAACGCTGTGGTAAGAAGATGGGCATACGACACTGAAGCATACTAAAAATACATCTGTTTCTGGATAGCATAGGGATCTTAAAGGATCAAAATCATCCTGTCCTGCAGTGTCACAGAGTTGAACGTTTACTGGTTGTCCATCAACATTAACCACAACTAAAATCAATTATTAAAATGATTACATTAATAATATTATATTCAAATTAATTCATAATTTCTAATATAATAATAAGAAAATTTAACAAGGTATAATGATGAAAGAGTAATCATCATTAATTTATTATTAAATGATATAGCCATTTATGAAGTGTAATATTATAAAAAAAAAAGAAAAAATAATTTATCTATCTCTCATAACACTATTTTATCATATCGACAAGGAAAAGATAAGAAATGGCACCTCGTTCAAGTAGAATTGTCAATAGACATCGATCTCTATAATTATCGATGCATGAAGGAGATTCAAATGAAAAAAATATCGCCCGCGTTTTCTCTCACGTTCCATTTAATCGTTTAATCTTACGTGTGAATCATTATTAAAAAAAAATTAAAAAAAACAACAAGGAAACAAAATAAATAATTAAATAAATAATAAATCAAACTAAGAAACTAAAGAAATTGTAATAAATAAAATCAATCAATTGATCAGTGTAGTGTCTTGTTTTTTTTTCTATTGTAAATAATATTTGAAATGTACCTTTGTAATTATCAAATGCAGTGGGCACATATTCACCAGGAAAACCATTAGTCGAGTATGAAACAACCAAACTAGTTTTGCCAACGGCACCGTCTCCTACAAGGACCACTTTGATTCTTCTATCGGTTGGAATATTAGCACCGTTGTTATCGTTGTTACTACTCCCGTTGGAATTTAGATTCTGTCCGTTCCTTTCGGTAACTCGTTTTACCTGCATCTGCATCATCTGGCCTCCCTTCAGCAACGGTTTCGTCCAGTTCGCATGCGAGGACGGCGGCATTGTTTCACTCTTTATTATCCCAAATCCACGGCCCTTCATACGCGCGTAAAAACCACTTTAGAGAATATTATTATAACCTCGCGAATAACAAAGTAACACAATGAGAGTGAGAGAGAAAGAGAGAGAGAAAAAAGGGTAAAAGAAAAGGAGTAAGAAAAAAAAAACAAGAGAGACAGAGAGAGAGAGAGAGAGAGAGAGAGAGAGAGAGAGAAAGAGACAAAGGCAGTTGTTAAGGTAAGTGTATAAAAAGCACGATGATAAAACACAACACAAGTAGCTTGCAGTAAATGTAAATAAAATCAAATCAAATAAATGGTGTCCTATCGATAAACGCACAGTGATGAATTTTTACCGCAACGAGGAGCCTCGATACTTCAAACTCGAATGTGTCATTTTTTGATGTCGAACAACCTGCGCCGTCGCTGCGGCCGTCACCAGTGGACCAACGACGTTCTGCTCGTTCAACCGTGCTGATGTCTTGCTGGAACTGCTGTTGTTGCTGTTCAACGTTAATGGCACTGTTGCATTTACTGGTGGGGATGATACCACTGCTGCTGTTGCTCTTCTTTTCTCCTACCTGACGTTTATATTTGTATACGTGTGTATCTGTATTATTGCTACACGCGATATCCGATACCTCATTCTTTTTATACATGTATATATTTATATATGTGTATGCATGTGTATCCGCGTGTGCTCATATTCAAACGTGTATGTATAGGAGAGACACCAGGTAACGTAAACGTCAGAAAACAATGGATAACGCGCACTACTACTGTCGACAGCAGACAAACTGGGGAGGAAAAAGAGGAAGAAATGCATCCACCTGCCACGCCGCGGAGCCACCTGTTATATTACCACCTTCTTATGCCAACATCAGCTGCTCTCTGGCACGCTCCTCCTCCTCCTATGACGTCTCCGCGTTACCGCACACTACTGCGCAAGTATATATTAACAACCCGCGCCCTCTTTCCTCCCTCTCCTTTCCTCTACCACCTCCTTTACTCTCATTCTTTCTCTCTCTCACGCATGCATCTTTATGAGCTTGTAAAAGAGAGAGAGAGAGAAGGAAGAAATAGGAGTGCAAAACTTGCGAAACGAGATTGGCACGTTCAAATTAATTGCGCATGCGCAATAATCCATATTTGTCGCGCCATCGGACTTTTTTTAGTATGCTTATTATTTATTCTACCGTTGCATGTCGGACGATTATTCTTATAGAATTTATTATATATACTTTCTTACTTCTATTCCCTTTGTTTTTATTCATGAATACCCGTGAGAATCGGTTATGAATTTTTCAGGGTTTTTTTTTTTTTTTTTAGGTTATAGAAACTAGCGCACTGACGTTTCTTTCATTATGCAAAAAGTAACCATGCAAGTTTGATCGAGGTAATTAAAGAGATTCTGTATAACAGGAATACCGATATCCGAGAGCTTTAGTAAGAAGAAATGTGTGCTTTTAATTTGAATATGCGACGCCTGGTGGCAAGTCCGTGGAATTTCCCATACTTAAGGCTATTTCAACATGGGGGGTATGTATCTATAGGTTAGGATAAATCATTTTTTATTTATTGATAATATTACTATTAATCTCCGTTTCAGAAAAGTATACAGTCGGAACATTATTATGCATGACTCGAAAAATTTAATGCAGTTGGAAGGAGAACAAAGGATGGTAAAAAGGAACGCATCACATGCAACCTCTAACCGAACACAAATAGCATCCAAGATTAGTATTATGGGAAAATTGAAGTTTGTTATTCCCTTAGGAATAGGTGTTTCTTTGATTGCCTTTTTTCAATGGAGGCATCTTAGGAAAAGTAGACATACGTCAGATGGTGAAGTTGTTCAAGGACCATTAAATGATTTTATAGTACGTATTTATAATATTTATTTACATTGTGGCATGTCAAAGAAAAATTTGAAAAGTTTCATGTGTCAAAGTAAATGTTCTTTTTGCATTAAGGTAAATTGCTATTGTTGCCTTCCGTTAAGGATAACAAGTAGAATATGGGGTTGGATAGCTAATAGAGAAGTACCTATTAGTTTAAGACCAGGTATATATCAATGTTATGCAAAACTTTTTAACGCTGATTTGGAAGAAGTAGCTGGCGATTTATCAGGATTTCCAACCTTGGTAGACTTTTTTGTAAGACCTCTCAAAGAAGAAGCAAGACCTATTGCTAAAAATTCAAATATGGTAATTACACAAGTACTTAGTATATTTTCTATAATATAATAAATTCAAATATATTTGATTATAGGTTTCCCCATCAGATGGTACAGTGCTTCATTTTGGACCAGTAACATCTTGCAGAGTGGAACAAGTCAAAGGAATGACATACGATCTTAGGCACTTTTTAGGAGATGAAGATCCTAAAAGATCTAAGGAAAGAGTAACATATACGGAAGAGGACAATAAAACATATGTAAAGAGTCTTTTAAAAAATGCAGATAATCAATTGTATCAAGTAACAGTTTATTTAGCCCCAGGCGATTATCATCGTTTTCATAGTCCAACCGATTGGGAAATAAAATCTCGAAAACACTTTCAAGGTATTTGGTTTTATTATCCTTTCATTCGTATTTAATAAAATATTATTATAATATAACTATGTATCACATTATTTACAGGTAAATTATTAAGCGTCAATCCAAAGATAGCTAGCTTTTTACCTGATTTATTTTCTATCAACGAACGTGTTGTATACATCGGAGAATGGTCAGAAGGTTTTATGGCTTATGCAGCAGTAGGAGCGACCAATGTTGGTTCTATTAAAATCTATTGTGATAAGGAATTAACTACTAACAAAATAATCTGGCCGAAAATGAAACGTTGGGAAGATGCCAGTTTAAATTGTACTCATATATCCAAAGGACAATTATTTGGCGAATTCAGAATGGGATCTACAATTGTACTTTTATTCGAAGCACCTAAAGATTATCAATTTTGTCTTAATATTGGACAAACCATCAAAGTTGGACAAGCTTTGTCACATTACGTTGTTCAATCGGATGAAAAATATGAACCTAAAAGTTTATGATCATTTATTAAAACTATTTTTTGTCTATAGATAAAATCAATACAAAAACCTCAATGTATACAATAATATATATATATATATATATTATTCATATAATTGTAAAATGAAAAAGATTTATATTATATATATATATATATATATTTAACTGTAGTAATACGTTTTTAATGCATATACAGAGAAAAGAACAAACAAAAAACTACTTGTGAATCATTTACAGACTATTTCCTATGTCTACTGTGATACAATCATATATAGAGATTATGTTTCATATATCCCAAAATATATTCATTACAATTACTTACTGATGTAATAATACATTACAAACACAAAATACAATGAATCTAGAAATTAATTATATTATTATTATTATATATTATATATCAATGTGTAACTGTTTTTATAATATACTTTATTGAAAAGAGAAAAATTAATAAAAAAAAAAACTATAATTTAGAAATCACAATGTTATTTTAATTTATTTCAATAAAAACAATGCACACGGATATTATTGAATAGATTTAAAATATATCAGAGATCTTGAAAATAGTATTATTTCGTGACGTTTTCTCTCTGCTCGATTTACGTGCGTTTAAACTCGGTTTAGAAGCTTGCAAGCTTTACTAGAAGCCTTACAAAAGGTACATAGTGGTGTGGTTAACGATTTACTTGTTTTTTTTTCTTCTTCTTCTGATATTCTTTAAATTTATTCTTAAATTATGTTAATGTCATTGTTATTGTTATTAACATATTGCATTTTATTCTATTGTTTGAAAATACCGTAAAATATTTAATAATAATTTACATCCGGGATTATAATAAACAAAGAAGATACAAAGTTTCGATGATATTTTCAAAAGGTCACGACACATGTATCTCTCTTTCTCAGCACACACACACACACACACACACACAAGTGTGTATAGATAAAACGTGTATTTTAATATAATTTTAAATAAACATATTTAACAGATAAGATGATTAATAATAAAACGATATGTTGCATCCGAGTTAACGTGTGTTTTTATTTAAAACAACAAAAAACAAAAAAAAAAGCAAATAGAAACGAAACACTTGGACGTACTAACTAGGTGAGTTGTTTTTATCGGTTTTACACGCATGCCATTCCATTTCTGAACTCATTAATAAAGCAGCATATAATCGTAGTATAGGGAAACATTGTCCATTGTTATATACGAAGGACGACCATTTTCTTTTATTTGGTCCCATTACCTGAGTTATCTAGAACGCTTATTGTTTTTTACGCCATAACGTTGAGAAACGAAACTACCCCCCCCTCTTCCTGTATGGTCATTTTCAAACAAATGAAATTTTAGATGAAACATATTCCTTTTATTTATTTCATTGGGCATGTTAGAAAATTGATTATTTATTTATCAAACGATTTGTTTATTTTTTTATGTTAATAAATATATATTGGGATTTCTGGAAGGGGCGTGGATTAATGGGGGGCGTAATTTTGAATTTAGCTACCAGATAGTGTATTCAAGTGCTACAGATCCATCCCACGTGGTGTAGCAATTCAACCTACTTATTCTAATTTTAAATTTAGCCACCAGATAGCGTATTCAAGTGCTAGAGATCCATATATATATATACTAGGGGTGCCGCGCCACGAGTTGCTGTGGATCACACATCTTTAAGTCAACAAATTACCTTATACCGTCATCTGTTAGAATGATATAAACTATCCTATCTTTCAAGTTGAATAAAACTGCACACAGTGTGCAAAATTTGATTAAAATCAGTTCAGTAATTGAAGAGTTCATTGCGGACAAACAACGTGACACGTAATTTATATATATTAAGAAGATAAGATATATTGGTCAAATGATTGCAATTTATTACAAGGTTTTGTTTTTGGTTTTGTTTTTTTTTTTTTATTTACACGTTTTATTTATGTAATTATAAATGAGTTTGTAATGTTATACATAAAATGTTAAATAAATCGTGTACACGTTTGATATCGCAAAAATATGATTGATCGTATGAAAAAAAAGGGGTTGTGGGGTAGTAGTAGATTCATTATTATCAGATAAAATTTATGACTTGCAATCGAACCTCTGTGTGTGTGTGTGTGTGTTGTGCCATTATGTTTCTCTTTTTGCTATTACAATTTGTAAAGGAAAATGATAAAAATAACTTCATTGGTATATAATTCTAAACTATAAATAGATTCCTTTTCGATTGAAATAGAAATTGATTTAATTTATTTTCCAATGTAACACGTATTACAAATCTTGATTTATCTTACGAATGTTTAATGGAAGAATATTCGTATTTTCACGTCATCATGTTATTTTTTCAAAAAAAAAAATAAATAAAAAAAAAAATATAAAATATTGAATAGAAAGAAATTGTTAAATCATATTTAAGAAAATGAAATATAAAATTATTAAATTAAATTAAATTAAATTAATTAGAAAATAAAATTATTAAATAATTATAATATTTAATAATACTAATGTAATATTATAATATTATTTAATATTATTATTATTATTTAATGAAATTAATTAGATTATTTTCTTTATTAAATATTTTGTACTTACAAGTAATGTTTTGTAAATTTTATTAAAAATTTTTGTATACATCTATTAAGTACCTGTTTTTTTTTTTTATTTTATTTGATTTGATTTTATTTTATTATAGAAGCGTGAAAACACATTTTCTTTTTTATTTATATTCGATCGTACAATAAATTTGAATAAAATGATTCTCGTTGATCGTTTCAAATACGATTTAGTATTATCAAAACAAATAAAAAGTGTTTATAGGAAAAACTTGCCAAATTATTTGACTAAGATGCTTTTTCTACTTCACAACTACTTTATATATATATATATAGTTTCGTTTACGAGTTTTAGAGAAATATTTTTCTTCTTGGGAATAATATTTGATCATTCAAATGAACACTTACTTGTGGTTGGTACTTTTAAATGTAATTGAAGTTTTCTTATTTGTTTTTCATATAAATTTAACTGTAATTTTTTTTATTTCCTACAATCTTACTTTTTTCCTTTTAAATATGTCAAATCAAATAAAAAAAAAAAAAAAAATGGAATAATCAATATTAAACATTTATTATTATTATTATTGAAAGTGTAATATCAAAATTAATTCAACACAAGTAAATTCGATTGTAGTAGAGCTCTCTGATATATTTTTAAATTAATAATATAATATTATTAATAAAATAATTTTTTTTATTATTAATGGACAATTAAACAACAAAATGTTAATAATTAAATGAATGATAAATATAAAACCAAAAAACAAAAAAAATGATAAAGCACTTCATGCATTGCTTGTGCTCAGCAATGTACAAAATAACATTTGTACACACATATGAAATACATACAAGTATTTTTAACATATACACACATAAAAGAAAAATACTTTTTCAATTTAATATAAATAGTATGTATGTATGTGTATGTATATATATATATATATATATATGAATATTTTAACAGAACAATATTCTCTTGAAGTTTTCAAAAGTAATATGTAAAAGAGAGTCGTCGTCGTCGTCGTCGTCGTCACACAGTGTGATGATTTTCCTTTGATCAGAGATTCCTCCTTCTTGGATAGAAATATACAGAAGAAGAAAGAAAGAAGAAAAAACCACCCTTCTGAAGGTAGAAATGGTAATGGTGGTGGTGGTGGTGGTGGTAGTGGTGTCGAGTTGGGAGTTCACAACGACGACTACGACGACTACGACGACTACGACGAATACGACGAATACGACGATTACGACGCCGGATCAGTGAGCGTCGCGACGCCCGCCTGTGAAGGTGGGTTGTTTAAAACGTCCAACGAACTATTAAACTACTTAAACCTTTCTTCTTCTTTTTTTATTTATTTATTTATTTCAACACCATTATTACTGTGAACTACGTTCGATATTCAACGTAAAGAACAAACACATTATATATTTTTTTTGAACAAACATTTTTTTCAATAAAAATCAAAGAAAAGAAGAAACAAAGAATTTAAATTTTTGATTAAAATTAGAAAATTGTTCAATTGTTTTATAATAGAATTGTAATATTGCAACACATTGTGATTTGATTATAAACAACTTTACCAAGAACAAAGAACAAGAAAAAGAAAGAAAAAGATCAAAAAAGTGAACTCGCGTATAAGCGAGTAGGATTATGGGGCTAAATGGGGGCTGATGGACATTTTCGAGTGACCTTGTCATTAAGAAGGGAACCAGCTGCTGGACCGGTTTATTGCAAAATGGAAACATCAGCTAGATTTCGACAACTTAAAACTGTTAAACTAAGCTGCGAGGCTATCTATCGGCTTGACATCAGCTTCAAACCTCCGCAACTACTGCAGTGGGTACAGTGAACGTGTTCTAACATATACACATACACATCATACACACATAATAAAACATGTGGCACACATTTTTTTTTTAATTATATATATATATATATATATATATTTTATTTTACAAAGAAAATTTAAAAGGAAAACACACGTGGATATTATAGAAATATTTTCTAATTTATTTGAACAAATCACCAACTACCACCACAATAATCACCTCATTTTCATCTTATTAATATTTTATTATTGAAAAATAATTATAGTAATTTATTTTATTGTTATTTTAATATCAATATGTTTAATTTTCATTAATTATTTATTTAAATTTAATTTTATTTTATTTGAACGCGAGCCATTATCACCATCACCACCACCAACCACCACCACAATCACCATTACAACCACCTCATTTTCATCCTATCAATATTTAATCATTAAAAAACAATTACACTAATCTATTTTATTCTTATTTGAATTTCAATGTATTTCATTTGCATTAATTATTTATTTAAACTTAATTTTATTTCACAATAAATTACTTTCATTATAATTATATTCCTCATTGTGTTGTATGTTGTAAAAACAAAACAGTTTATTTATTTCTAACCATAAGAATTATTTTTTATTTTTTATTTTTTAATGTTTTTTAATGTCGCTCCTAGTGTTTCTCATAAGAATTATTTTTTTTTTTTTTTTTTTACATATTTTTTAATGTTGTTCACCTGAAGTAACTTATTCCTCGTAATGTTTGTCACGTAAGAACCATAACCCTTTGCAAAAGAAGGAATATAAAACTTAATTCAGAAGGGTGTAAGATACTACGGGTTATAAATGGTGAGGGATAAACAGGGGGGGAGGGGGGAGGTAGAGGGGTAAGAAGGGAACGATCCTTTACAAGGATAACATCACAGATCCGCGTGGATGTTATCTAAATTTACGATCGGTCTTCAGAACGTGTGTTGTTCAATGTATTACTAAAGGATTCCAACTATACTAACACACACACACACACACATATATAGAAAACCATTTTTTTGAACGTTTCAACGATTAGAAAAAAACATTTCTTTTATTTTCTTCTGTTCAATCTTTATATATTATTAATTTTGTAATATAATTATTAAATTAAAATAATCTTCCACTCATTCATACCCCAACATAAACTACAACACAACTTTTTTTTTTCAATAATTTATACAAAAAAAAAAAACATTTATATTTTGTTTTTTACCATCAATCGAGCATACCACGACGTGTATACTCGTCGATAGAAAAATCGTACCACTTCCTACATGACGTGTATACTCGTTAATAGAAAAATCGTACTACTTCTAAAAAAAAATGACGTGTATACTCGTCAATAGAAAAATCGTACTACTTCTTTTTTCGTGACGAGTATACACGTCGATAGAAAAATCGTACTACTTCTTTTTNTTCGTGACGAGTATACACGTCGATAGAAAAATCGTACTACTTCTTTTTCATGACGAGTATACACGTCGATAGAAAAATCGTACTACTTCTTTTTCATGACGAGTATACACGACGATAGAAAAATCGTACTACTTTCTTTTTCATGACGAGTATACACGTCGATAGAAAAATCGTACTACTTNTTCTTTTTCATGACGAGTATACACGACGATAGAAAAATCGTACTACTTTCTTTTTCATGACGAGTATACACGTCGATAGAAAAATCGTACTACTTTCTTTTTCATGACGAGTATACACGTCAATAGAAAAATCCTACTACTTCTTTTCATGACGAGTAAATTAGTCAATCTCAGTTAACTGGTTAATACGTTGAGCGCCACGTCAGTCATCGGCGACTGACACTAAACTTTCTGTTTAGGCCACGTCAGTCACATGTGACTGACACGTTCAACTATTTTTCTAATACAAAGTAATGCCCGTGGCCTGACGGGAATTCCCCTAAGAATTTGCGTGGCGTTCAACGTGTTAAAGGATTACTTTTTCTTTTTCTATAGTGCATTTTTAAAATGTGTAAAAGACATTAGTTTTTCTTGTATCTTTTGAAAAGTTTTGTTAAAATAATTTATATCATAATTAGGGCAGTGTGCATTGGTCAAAGAAGAAAAAAGTTGACCTTCGTTCGTGCATTCGAATCGATCTTCAAACAAATGTTTTTCTTTTATGGTATATACACAACACTTATGTTAGTATAATCATTAAGTATAGAACACCAAAGACCTTCTTCTTCTTCTTCTTACTATGTGTTATTGTTTTTCTTATATTACATATATTGTGTTTTATTTTGTCTTTTAAAATCAACAATTTATAAAGTAAAAAATTGTAAAACGTTGTTATAAGTACTTAGTTTAATGAAATTTTCTGAAAAAAAAAGAAAAAAAAAACTGAACTAAATGAGACAACACTTTGTTTTATTTTGTATTTCTTCAATGTATTGGTTCTCATAGTTCCAATACATTTCTATCGCAACAGGTTCTATCACAAACACATATATACATATACATACTAGCTATTTATTGATATATATATATATATATATGTATATATATGTATATGTATGTATATGTTACTTGTCGTTTAAGTTGTATCAAGAAAAACATGGCATGTTCTTTCTTTTATCGATAAATATGATCAAAGAAATAGCCTACTACGTCATTTTTATACTCTCATATGTTACACCTTTTTTTTCTTCTTAAATAAAATAAAATAACAACAACAACAACAACAACAACAAAACAAGAAATTTAATTTAACGCAGTAAGGTGTATTAAAAAAAAAAAAAAAGAAAAAAAAAACAATTCCAATAGTTTATTATTTTTGTTTTTTTGAATAAAAAAAAAAAAAAAA
>NW_015149026.1:925994-955660 GCF_001465965.1 Polistes dominula | reverse complement strand
ACTCGTCGATAGAAAAATCGTACTACTTCTTTTTCCGTGACGAGTATACACGTCGATAGAAAAATCGTACTACTTCTTTTTCATGACGAGTATACACGTCAATAGAAAAATTGTACTACTTCTTTTTATGACAAGTATATTCGTCAAACTCAGTTAACTGGTTAATGAAGAAAAAGATAGGGTAAAGGAATGGTTAAAAAAATAAAATAAAATAAAATAAAAATAAAAATAAAAATAAAAATAGGTAGCACTTCAACTTATGGTTGTTTCGTGCAACAATAGTCCACCATTATTGAACGTATGGTTTTATATGTATGCAGATATCATTATTTCTTTGGGTGTAGTATAGTCACGTTACATGGTAATCATATTTACCATACCACTTATGGGTAATTATAAAAAAAGCAATTTTAGCTAGACGTTCGTGTCATGAATCCTATCGGCCTATTATTATTATTATTATTATTATTTTAGTAGTATAACAAAACAATGTTATTAATGAGAATCGAAGTTCTGATCAATATAATCAATTGTAGTAGTATTGCATTGTAAATGGAATAGAAATATATATTAGAAGAATTATTAGAAATATTGTTGATTGTTAAATTTGATAAGCATTGAATTCGCATTATCTAATCGATCGAAATACTAAACGATTGAAATTTTGGAGTTCAAGGTAAAATTCATAGGTATATGGTATGGTATATCGCGTGTGTGCCATCTGGTGCAATCTCACGTTTGGGGCACAAAAAGAACCTTTCTTACCTGCATGAATGCACGTCAAATATCAACATACGATCCTATCCTGAATTAAAATCCTTTTAAAATGTAACATATATGTATATATATATACGAAAATATGACGACGATATATTTTTTTTTTGTTAAACACCTATATTTAACGTTTCAAAAAAGAACCTTTCTTACCTGCATGAATGCACGTCAAATATCAACATACGATCCTATCCTGAATTAAAATCCTTTTAAAATGTAACATATATGTANCTTTTAAAATGTAACATATATGTATATATATATACGAAAATATGACGACGATATATTTTTTTTTTGTTAAACACCTATATTTATCGTTAAAAAAAAAAAAAAAAAACAAAAAACATATTCGTTTACCAAGAGACATTTTACATTATATAAACATTTAAAAATAATTCATATTTATATTTAATCATACTTTGACAATTTTTAACAAGTTTTATTTTGATGTATTATTATGTTTGTCTTTCTTCTTTTTTTTTTTTTTTTATAATTAATGATAAATATACGAAAATGTGTGAATTGACAAATACACATTGTGACACCAGTTCGAGGTCTCTAGGAATCGAATGCACGTAATAATCCACCCTTCAATTGAAACTTATCGTAACTTCTTTAGTTGTACTTTCTTTTTTTTACGACACAATACCTATTAGAACGAATTGGATCAGATCAAATGAAATGAACTTCTTACTTACTCTAACAATAAATTAGTCAAACCCCCATCATCATATATCTCGTATAGAAATATTGTTAATTAATTAGTTTGTCCTCTTTGTTGTTTTTCTTTTTATTGAAATGCAATTGCATAGAAGAAACATAAAAATAAAAATAAAAAAAATCAAAAAAAAATGAAAAAATAAAATAGGACAAGTTCTGTTAAGAGTAATTTGTTAGATTTTACGAATATAAGACAATCTAATGTTTAGAATTAATATTAAATTATTATTTGAAAATAATATTATTTATAGAAATAATATTTTTATTATTTGTAATTAATATTAAATTATTATTTAGAAAATAAATATTGAATGTGTGTATTGAGGATGAGAAATAAATTAGAATATTAAAAATAAAACAAATAGAATATACGAGACACATACACAAACACACACAAACACACACCCACACACGAGATTTTCGATAGAAATTGCACATGTGTTTATTATTATACCCTCTTTCGAAATATGCAAATGTTAACATTTAAATGCGTGCATATATCCAGACAGAGCTTATGCTTCTTCATCCCTTTTGTTAATCGTCACGTACACATCTCTTTAAGGGTTTCATCGAGTATGAATAACCTAAAAGCATTCTGCATATATCCACTCTCCTATTTCAGACCAATTCTCTAAAAATATTTCAACTAAATGTCGAATTTTAAATATTCAATTACTTCACTAAACGATTGCTTTTTTTTTTTTGTATAAAATGATGAATAAAGTATTTCCATTAAAAATAATTTAATTACAAAAAAAGGAAAAAAGTAAATAATAATAATAAGAAGAAGCAAAGTATATTTGATTACTTGCTCATTATTTTAATTACCAAAAATAGAAAAATACAAAATAAAATACTTCCTTCTTGCTTTTTTTATTTAACGATGGTACGTGGTACATCTACCAACCCAACGAACCAAACCCATCTCGTCGATTGGAATAAAAGTAAAAAAAGGAAAGAAAAAAGAAAATCGTAAAAATATGGTCGACTTGGTAAATATCGAAAAATGTAAACGTCGTGTATGTGTGTGTATGTGTGTGTGTCACCCGTAATATTTATGAACATTTTAATTTTAAATTCGTAATGTGATATTCTATTTCTTATACTATATATATATATTTATCAATGAACAAAATTTAAATAAAATAATTCAATGTATTTTAAGTATAATGATGAAACATCTGATCAATATTTTAAATGTTAGGCTACAGTATACCTCAAAATCTAAATCAATTATTCGAGACCGACATTAAACGCGCTTAGACGAAGGATTAAATTAATTCCTGATCGAACACCCGCTATACGATTACAATCATAGATTAAATTAAACTGTTAAATTAACTCTTCTTCTATGTTTTTTTTTTTTATCTATATTTTTCCTTGAGTTAAATAAAACACATGTTATCAACGTTTCATAATGAAAAAGAAAGTTAATCAAAATAAACAAAAGTTTATTGGATTTGTAACACATAATATAACATGTAATTTTGTTTGAAACATATTTTATATTAATAAAATGATTTATCATTGATAAAGATCATAAAATGATATTATTGATATATATGATAATTAATTTACATTAAATTGTATTGTCTTAAAAAAAAATTTTATTACAAATCTATAAAGTATAATCTATCTCAAAATTTATATAATGAAGTATAATAAATAAATAAATGTTATATAATATAATATATATATATAATACTTATTCTAAATACTTTAGAATTAAAAATTTTTAAATATTTAAAAGAAAGAACAAACCATTCTAAAACTAGAGTTTAATCATTTTTAGTTTGTGAACACAATTGTTTATATGTTACAAGCCAATATTTATACTTAGATATACTAAAAGATGAACGAGCTTGATCACGTTGTGCATTTACTTCCTGAGCATCAGATATAAACATGAAACGTGGACTATCTTCTTCCTAGAACATCTTTATATAAACCCTTAATATATATATATATATATAATAAACATATTTTTCTTTTATAATTACTGATTATAATTAAACATAGTTTTATTTATTTCACACACATATTAAAATATCTATGATGTACCATAATTTAGAATCTCAACATAAGATTATTTTGCAATAATTATTTTCATTTAAAATATATTCTTTTTTTTAAATATTGTTTTTTCAATAACACATTTTCAAATGTATTTTATATTTCCATTATATAATCTACATTTTATTTTCTATTTCTTTTTTTATCTTAAGCAATATTATTTAGATGCAATTTTCGTTTCATTTCCTGTTACAATGTTTCATGTTTAATTTGTAAGTTGGTAATACTCAAGAAGAAAATGATTCTATGTACTGGTAGTTCTTGGCAATGTAAACTATCGACCTGTTACTACACTCTACTAGTTTCAAAGAAATGATGTCAGCACTGCTAAAGAATCGATTGTCATTAACAAAAGATTCTATTATTATTATTATTATTATATACGTTCGAGAGACTATATATATATATATATATAGATACATGCAGCAGACATGCACATATGCACAAAAAGCGTTTTCAACTTTATGCATATACAAATAGAAATCATTCGTTCCATTTAACATTGGTAATTCGAATAGAAAATATAAAAATAAATAAATAAATAAACAAATACTTGCATATCGAAAGTAACACGAAAGAAAATTTTATTTATTTTATTACTTATCATTCAATTGCAACTATTCAAACTGTTTTGATTTAATTTTGAAATATACTAACTGATTTTATAAATGTTTTTTTGTTTTTGTTTTGCATTGGTAACTCGATGAAAGATTATTCATGCGTTTATTTGTGCATTAGAAAGGAAAAATAAATTTCATTGAACAATTCACACGATTTGTTAGCAATCGATAATAAAATTCACGAGTTTATTTGCAATAGTTTTAGATTATTTTTATCTATGAATTTTTGTTTATACAAAATAATATTATTTAAAATTAATCTAACAAATTTAACGTATTTTTTAACATAAACATTGATAGAAATATTCATAATATCTATTAGTTTTTAATTAAACAATTCAAAATGAATTTACGAAGATAATAATTAATTTTGAATTTTGAATATTTTTCCCGCGTCCAATTCGATCGCGAACGAAGCGCGCCAAATTCAAAAAGTTTCCCGCGTTATTTTTTTCCCCGCGAATTTTTAACATGTCATCGTAATCCTAATTGTTCAATATTTATATTTGTATCAATTTATTACACTCAAACAATACGATATAAAACTACTAACATATATATTAATATTTAAATTAATAAAAGTACATTTAATATGTTAATAAATAACAAATTTTATAAGATTATAAAAATGAAAAGAATTGAACAATGAAATGCATCATAATTATAAATCAATCGAAATAATATTTAACATTTACATGAACAAATCAAAATAATAATCTTAATTGTAATAATAATTATTTAATTTATTTAAATAAATATAAACAATAAAAATCAAACACACTCAAATGATCCAAGTATAATGTCCATTACCAGAAACAGTTTAATTAATTATAAAAATGAAAATATGTTAAATATGAGATACGATTGAAATAATAATTATTAAAATAAATCAAATGAAATAAAATCAAATCAACTTACAGATCGTTGAGCATAGGAGGAAAACAAGTGGAAGCCATCGAGCGTGCAAGAGATGGTACAGCATGTGCATACAGCGCTTATCACAGCACAAAGGGAATACCAGCGAGTGCGAGGGGTCATCGGGAGGAACTTTCGATAGCCATGCGGGTTCTTGGTTCGGGTTACCTTACCACCTGTCTGCAAATTAAATATTACCGTCAGGATGATCAGAGTCATTGTGAATGGGGTGCCAGATTGCATTGTATCGAACTGGATTGTACCAGCGTCGAAGGTAGACTCGTTACGGTTGATCGAGAAACTTACAGAAAACTTGGTATAGAATCATAGCGATTGGAATTAATGCCATAATTAATTCCTTTCCTCTTCTTTTTCATTTCAATTCTATGACACTAAAAAATATATATAATAACAATGGTTAGTTAACATATATTATATACATTATAATTGAAAATTGATTTTTTTAATTTTAACTTTTGTTTTTTTTTTATTATCTGTCACTATTTAAAATATGATTTTTTTTTTTTTAATAATAAATGTTTAATTATTTTATAAATAATTTATATTCTTACCTAATAATAATCACCGGAGATCCATTAATTGTTCTTACTGCGTTCGCCATTTTGTTAATAAACGATAAATATTGTATTATCGAAATATCGAATTTAATATGATCGAACAAAGTTTAGCATGCATAGGTGGCAGCACCTACTTTGGACGGAGGGGGTAGTATAACAAATGCGGGAAATTTAAAATGATCGAACGTATTTAGTATACATAGGTGACAGCACCTACTTATGACGCAGGAGCTATAATAAATGCGGGAAATTTGAATTGTCGAATTACCATCAATCGTTCGTTCAGTTTTGATCGATATATAAAAATGTTATAAGAAATGACAGAACAAGATAATATTTTGCTTATGTAATGCTTTCTCGATGTTCTGCCACATTACATGAATGGATTAATAGAACAAATGTTGCATAAATATATTTGCAAAAGCGAGTTCTATAATTTGATGATCGAAATGCTTGCTTTGAACGATAATATTCAATGGAGTGCAATTTACCATCTGTATATGCATAAATCACAATTACTATTAACATATATAAATATGTATATGTAATTATTTATTAATGCGTTTAAAGTTTTAATTACTCGCCAGAAATATAATTTGAAATATTTGAAATGAAATAAACCCGCGAAAATTTGAACGCTTTCAAAATATCAATGCAACTCATAATGTATTCTAATGACAATTAATATATATATATATTTATATAAAAAAAAGCACTGAATGATTTTGAATTTAGAAAATAAAAATAAGAAAGACGTTCAAACAAATGATTTAAGATAGAATTATTGAACACGATCGTTCTCGCACACATCGAACAACATATCAGTTCGTAAATTGAAAATATAATCATTATATAAAATATTTTCAAAATAAAAATGACTAAATTTATATGTATATTTAATATATGTTGGCGTTAATTTGTAAAAAAAAAAACGACTAGTTAAATTATACAATTGAACGCTGATATAAAAATATATTTTCATCGCAAAAGATATATATATCTATGTAATAAGATTTATAGGATTCTTCATAATATTTGTCATATATATTATATATATATACTTTTGGCTATGTGCTTTTCGCTGTTAACAAAAAAAAAAATAAAAAATAAAGAAAAAGAAAGAAGAGACCAATCTATATAGATATACACATGTATACAGTAATGCGAACAAAACTCATGAATAAATCTTTTCAAAATGAAAAATAAAAACTAAACATCAAATTGTTCTTGAACATTTATCAAAATCTAATCATTGCTATGATTATCATCATTTCAGATTTTTATTACACAAAGTATTATTAATGCTCGTACTGATTTAAAATGTTTGGCTTCGTGTAACAACACACAACAATAAGAGATTATATTATATTATATGAAAAATATTTGTAAAAAAAAAAAAAATGTAATATCAACAAGAGATATATTATTTCTACAAAAGTTACGTTAGATAATTTTCTGTCAATTTGTTTTCGGTTAAATTAATCAGATATTTAATATTGATATTCATACCAGCTCAAATGACCAAACAGTGCCTCTGTGCTTAATACTAATCGTTCCTATTCTTTATTAAATATGATGAATATTTTCAATGAGTTGTACCTGCGAGTCTAGTATTGAAATTAAACTATGAAATACAAATCTGCACTGTTTATTTTACTTGCGTATTATTATTTTTTGAAAAAAGGTTTTCTAATACAACTATCATAGAAATTAAATATTGTTTTTAGTGTATAAGTAAAAAAAAAAAACAAAAATCATGTTTTCAAAGCTTAACAACATTTCTAGATATTGTTTTACGAGTGGTCCTATATTTTGTAAAAATATTTCAATGCGAATATTCTATCTGTTATCAATTAAATAATAAATTATTTAACAATTCAATAAAATTGAGATTTTAATATTATTWTTTTTTTTTTTTTTTTTTWYWAWACAATTATYMTWATWARTAAWTWTGTWWCTTTACAGTTTTGGTGGTTGTTMGTAATTTAATAATAGATCAATCAACTTTTGATCATGTATTTTTTCTAGTTGTGTTTTCATTCTAATTGCCAATTTAGTGGTACGTTTTAAATACATAGCTGCATGATGAAGTGCAATAGTATATGGTACTGGACACCATTCTGGTTTAATAGTATTTCTAACGAGTACTGTTATATATGTTTCAATCAACGATGTATCTTCTTCCAAAGGATATAAATATTCGTCTAAAGGAATCATTAACTTATTCACAGGTAATCTCAAATATCGAAGTACACCAGCATGTTCTGACCACAACAATTTTCTATAATGAGGATCATGTCTCTGTGCGATAGGAATTAATAATACTGAAGCAAAATTATTATCACCATAAGAAGTAGAACAAAAGTGTTCACACATAGCAGTGAACAAATCAACAAAAGAATTTAATCCTGGTAAATCTTTGGTAAAGTTTAACTTTTTGTGATACTTTTGTATCAATTCTTCCATTGCAATATTTAATAAAACGGATATATCGTTGTTTAAATAAATCGTATCGCACAGATATGTTAAGACTAATCTACTGAATCTTAACGTTGGACATAACGTTGCAACAAAATAAGGTGAAGTTACTTCTAAACCTAATATCATTGCAATATTATTTGTATCTTCTTCTGTAACACTTTCATTAAGTCTACACTTTGTATAAATATGTACCAATGGTAAATAAAACCAATCTTTAGGCAATGCTGCTTGAGTCCAATCTAAATGTCTTTCAATGTACTTTTTATACAAACTAACTATGTCCTGTTTCGTACAATTATTGGCATGATTTAAATTTAATTTCGATAGTTCATGAGTTACTAATTGCACGTTTAATTTGTCTTTGAGTAAAGCAATTTCCAACATATCTATCACATAATTAAACAAGTTTCCTGGTAACGCTGATATAAGTTTAACAGATATTTTCCAAATATTACGTTTCATCGTTGAATTTAATGCTCTACTAATAAGTTGTGCAGCTTTGACAACACTGATAAGAAAATAATACTCTACTTGCGTATACCACGATCGTTCTAAATCCCATTTAGTTGATTCAAGTTCTTGAATATATTTTTGAAAACCTAATTGATTGAATATCTTCCAAATACCTTCTTCATAGGATTCGTGAATAAACTTATCCAGTATCACTGATAGAAATGGAATGCAAGTAGAAGATATAATCGGTTGTAATAGGCCTGTTTCTGTTGTTACTCCAAGATTTGGCAAGAAGGAATGTTGTCGTTCAACAGCAGGTATACAGGTACTCAATAAATTTGAATTATAACTGTTTAAAATATAAATCAATATTATTATTCTATATTAAAAAATATTTCTTAATTTAATATTAATATAATAAAACAACAAAACTTACCATAATTCTTCAAATATATATGGATATACAACCCAATGAATTGACGACATTACTAAATCGTTAACAGCTAGCACTGCTTGTGAAAATAATTTTAAAGCATGCCACTGTAAACAAAATTATAATACAATATATTAACATAAGTTACATTTTATTTCACACACACACACACACATGATGTGACTTATCAAAACTTACGTTACGTGATAATAGATAATATTGTCTACTCCATTTTAATATAAGTAAGTTAATTTTCTCCTTAAACGTAGGCAAGGTACTGCATACAGCCATGATTGCAATTGCATATTCACATTCGTATTCTGAAGCCTTTGTGATATCGTGATTGCTTAAAAAGTGTTCTAACTCCATCACAAATCTTAATTGTATACCATCTAAGCTGTTCTTAGCTAAATTGTAATTTAACAACAACTTCCAAAGTCTATAACTTTCTATTCTCAATACAATTCCACGAGTCATTCTAAAAAAAAAGAATTTAATATTATTAATGTCAACAAAAACAAATACTAGTATTAAAATTATAGAATCTTACTCGGTTGTTGCTGGATCTTCGATATAAGATAAAATGCGTTCAATTATATTTAATTTAATTAATCTTTCGGCAACTGGTTTTCCACCATAATAAACTAAAACTCGACAAAAACGTACACTCTCGACTAATGGAACATCAGGATTCTTGAAATCTAAAACAAAAATATTGTTGTTAATTGCAATATTAATATTTTTTAAGAATACAATAATCTTATTTATGTGTATGTTTCTGTACACTTACCTATCCCACTAACAGATATAGGCATTAAATTATTAATTATAGTATCCAACAAATATGGAGTAGTTGTAATAGTCAATGCAACTGTAAGTGAATATCTTGTAAGACGAGTTAATATTTCCAGAGCACACGCCAAACCAACAGTTGGAAATGATTTAATACCCAAGATATATCTAAAATACAATTCATAAGATTATTATGAATTATATTTACTTAATAACGAATAGAAATATTATACAACCTTATTCTTACAATAATATCTGTTCTTAGAAGTGTAGAAACAGCATCTAATTGTACAAGTTCATGGTCCTTCAATATACTTTCATCTTTGACATCAGTTGATGGAGGTCGCAAATCAGGTTCTCTATATTTTTTCCAACCAAATAATTTATCCAAACAAATCTCATCTTGTTCGCTAAAAATAAACGCTCTTAATGTCTGAAGAGCGGCCTTAATCACGTCTTCGGTTGTATCATCCAATGAATATCTTAATAAAAGTAAGAAATTATTTTGATTCAACGTAACTAACGGTGCTGGTGACAAAGCTTTGTCGTACAAGCCTTTATTACTCTTTTCTAAAATATTAGCAATAGTAGTCAAAGCAACGGTACGTTGTTGTTTTATAGAAGATCTACTAAGTTGTATTAATTCTTGTAAAGAATAGCCAGGACGTTCTGGTTCTTCTCCATGATGATGAAGACCATTATCCCATGATAAACTCTCATCTTCGTAAGGAAGTAATAAACCTTTTAAAATACAAAATAAATGTATAAGCATATTAAAGTAATATTTTATAATTGTATACATATGTCAATTAAATTTACCTTTAAAATCAAATCGAGCATTGTAAGGTTCATCAGGTGCAGGTTTATCTTTCTTTACTTCTGTTATATCTTTCATCCACTGCAATTTTTCAACTTCTACGTTATCCAAATGAACCCAACCCTTATCCTTAGCCTCTTTTAAAATTTCTTCGCAAGTCTTTGGTATATTTTCTATATTACTTTCACATTCCATAACTTCCATATCACTTTCTTTATTTTTTACACATTTATCATTACCAAGTTCATTTGATTGAACATCTGATTTATCTACTTCCATTTTAGTCTTTACTTTTTTTCTATTTTTTAGAAACTTTATTAACTCTGGACCAAGAGACGATTCAAGTTTCTTTTTTTCCATGAGTATTTCTTCTTCTGTCATTTCTTTCAATATTTTCAAATTTTCTTGATGAACTTCTTTAGCTATTGAATTCAATGCAATATCAGAATCTTCATTCTTCGTTTTATCAAACTCCTCTTCACATTCCATTTTAGTAGAAATATCAGCAACTACTTTCCTTTGTGAACATTTTTGTGAAAATAAACTCTGTTTATCTGACGTTCTCTAAAACAAATATAAAATTTGAATTATTAAATTAATTTAATAAAGTATAATAAATATATTTATATAAATACCTCATAAGTATCAGAAACAAAGACTTTTGGAAAGGCAACTTCTGAATTATTATTAAATCCTGTATTGAAACTAAATTTCATATCCTTCACATCCAATTTCTTTTCTATTATATTTCCAAGAATTATTTTTGAATGATCTATTGGTACATTTTGTACTACATCACAAATCTTTGTAGATTTTTCTTGGACATTTGCATTTAATAATTCACCTGTACTTTGAGACGTTGAAACTGTTCCTAATTTTTGTTTCTTTAATTGAGCAAATTTAGATAGTTTTTTTTCATTTGAACATGTTACAGATTTAGTCGTCGAATTTTGTACAGAATTAGTTTGATCTATATTTGAATTTCTTAAATTGATCACTTTGGCTGATGGTTGTAATTTGTTTTGTAAAAAATCTTCTTGCATTTGAAATAATTCTTCCTCGTTATCACTTGGTTTGGGTCTTTTCAACGTGGTTATGTTATCCATTTTTATTTATTTATTTTTTTCTTTAATGACAAGAAATATTATTAATTCAATGATAATATATATATAAATTATATATTTTATATTAAATCTTTTAATCAAGATTTAATTTTTAATGTTTAATTGTTAAAAAAAACACCAATTGTTTCTAACCTACAATTTTAGTTGCTGTTCGTAAAATATCACTTGGTAATTTTAACCCTTAAGAAAATATAATAAAAACATTACAAAAAGAAAGATAACATTTATCTTTTAAACGAGAATATTTAAACAATTATTTTAATTAGATTATTAATGCAACAATTGTATTACTCACTTTTACTTTTAACCGTATATGCGTACTTATGCATATAACTAACAATATTGGTGTTTTAACCTAACCTAACCCTGATTTATGTCGCCACATGTATCACTGACTGCAATTAGGTATTTATTATGGAGGGTAGGGGTAATATCTCTTATAGGAGAAAATGTGGAAAAGTGTCCAGCATTTTCTATAAATAATAGTTCAAAAACTTTCCAGAATGGCGCTGGTGTAGACAGAAGGTATGGTATGAATGTAGCAATTGTAAACGAATTGAAGTATGCCAAATTATGTAATAATGTAGTAAATATAACCTTAAAGAATTTAGAGTGATTTTATTTCGTGAACTGTGAATAGTACGTTTAATGATTTTTTATCATTTAATTTTATGAAAAAGTATGTGAATAACAAAACAGTTATGGATACAATTTGTGTTCTTTGTTTATTTCTCAATCCTACTCTAATAATATTTGGCGCTTCTTTTAAAATTTACCCTGAAGCTACTGTGGCGCCACCCATATCTAACCTCCATAGTATTTATATATTTTATAACAAAATATAATAATATATAAAATTAAAAAAGAAAAAATTTCTTTTCTTGAAGAGTATTCTATTATTAAATACTTTAATAATATAATTCATTTGTAATTTTTTATTCAATATAGTTTGACTTATTTCTAAAATATTAGATTGTTAAAAAATCTATCATTGTGTGAAATGCATTAATGATCAAATTGATTATTTAATAGTTCTGTAAATAAATAACTAATGATATTTTTTTATTGATACATTATAAACAAAACTATATAGATTTCTAAATAAGAATGATGAAATTGTAGTTTTCAATATGTTATCTGTAAATTAAATTTATCATTTCTTTTATATATTTAATTAACTCGTTTACCTCTAATTGAACAAAGTTTACATATTTTGCAATGTGAAAACTTGTTACTTCCATCATTGGAAAAGATATAAAAGTACAATTTGCAAATAAGTAGTCAGAAGTTAGAAAGTTATTTATTAATTAAAGGGTTAATATTTCAGATGCTCGGGATTCTAATAAATGTTCCATTGAACTAACATCTTTGCACCATCCGTCAAGTCGTTGAACCATACCAGCGATTTGACTACGATCTAATACTCGTGGTTGAACCCAAGTCATGTGAACGGTACCAGCAACTTGATCAATAGCACCACGTACTAATCCTTGAGCAAGAGCTTTCATAACTAATAATTCAACTTCTCCTAAAGGTAAACGAGTTTCCTGTGATATTTCAGTAAATGTCAATTGTCGATTATTTGCTTGTCGTTTAAAAGTCATTTCCATGAGACATAAAAGAGAAATTTTTTGTCTTAATTTTAATTCCTGTGCAGCTAAATCAGCAACTTTACTCCATTGGGGTTTTAATTTTTCTAGAGCAACAATGTCACCAGCATTGAATGCTTGAAGTAAATCTACCAACCATGAATTAGGTGTATCTTTTAAAGATTCTAAAACTGGATGGGCAAGTAATTCACCGAGATTGTAAACTCCTTCTCCTAACAGTGCAGCTAATCCAAGGAAAAATGCATGTTGTTCTTGTTCTTGTCTATCTAAGGTATTTAAATCGATACATCCCAAGTATCTACAGAATTAAATTAACATTGTATTGTAATGCGATACTATGAGATTTCAATAGGAAAATATAATATTTTAATTGACAAACCTTAATGCAGTACGATAATATTCTGCATGTTTTCCTTGTAATCTATACAATCTACTAGCAAGAAGATAAAATCTCCCATGAACAGTGGTAATTCCATCTGCATTATCGAGCATTACTTCAACATCTTCTATAATCTTCTTAGCTTGTTCTTGATTATTCAATTGGTCGAGTAAGATCTGTCCCGTTAGAACCTTACACAAAGCTACCGCTTCATTATTGCTTTTTACTTTGGATTCTGTTTTTTCTAAAAATTGAATAGCTTCTTGTTTATCTTGAAATTGTTGAATAACGTGTGCTATTATTTCAACCAACGATAATGGATTTATTCTAAAAAATTTGAAAACAAATAAAACGTCATAATTAATGAAAAACATAACACACAGAATTAAGGTTAAATATTTGTATAATAAATCAAAAATGCAAAAATTATATTCTTTAAACTTACTTGCTTTCAAACGTTGACAGAAAATTAACATACAACTGTATAAGATTGTCATTTTGTTGCAATAATGGATGTTTTACAAACGTTTCCAATTTGAGAGTTAGCTGATGCCAAAGCCTGCAAGTCACCGGGTCGTAAGAATCAATTCATTTTGTTATCTTATTTTAAACATAACAATAATATAAATAATTATCATTAAATTACTTTTTTTTGTATAGATTATCGAGTTCCGCCCATTCCTCGGCCAATTCCTTATCCGAAACATTTTGTTTTGATCTTAAAAATGTAGGAACATCCTTTTGTACAACGGTAGCCGCCATCTTTGATAATACTTCTGATGAATTCGAGATGACTTTCGAATCATCCACATGAACGATACTTCGATATATCGATGCAATTTGTAATAATTTCGAGTTATGTTTATATCGATATATTTTTCATTCGATATATTTTCGTTGCATATGGTTGCATATGTCAAAAGTTAAAAACAAAAAAACAGAGTTCAAAAGTAAACATTTGTCTGTAATAATAAAACAATTTAAACTATTTCATTATTATTAAATTATATAATTCATAATATGAATTATTGCTAAATCTATTTGATCAAATATTATTATTTATTATTATATTATTATTAAAATGATTAATATCAATTCAATATAATAGTGATTTAATAACAGTTAAAATATTTAACTAAAATATAGGTAATTTAAAAATGGCGACATATTATGCATCGATGAATGATATTTTCTTTCAAACATTGTTTCATTAATCGTTGTAATTTATTTTGTTATAATGAATACGTTCGTTTAAACTTTTTCTAACCAATATTTCTATACTTTATCATTTATTTATTTCATTGTGTTTTTTTTTCTATAAACAATTCACGACATATGTAATTCCGGTTATATCATTTCCTGTCAAATTAAAACATTCAATAATTGAACACAATAGTATGAAACGTAATTAAATTATTTGTCATAGTAATTGTTTAAAAGACATCTGTTATTATTATTTATTTCACGTTTAAATAATTTTAATTATAAATAAGTAAATCAGTGAATGACAACATCATGAAGTAAGAATTGTGTGAGTGTAAATATTTGGATGATTCATATTTGCTTATGGGAAACCCCTGATGGTGAACGATTACAAATTCTTATTTTACAGGAATTCTTTCAGATTTCATTAAAAAAACGTGTGATATTTTATATAAATTTATATTCAACATATCTTTTAGTAAACAGTATTTACTAGTTTAGTCAACTTAGTCAGGTAAAATAATATTAATGTTTTTTTATTTTTTAAATGAATTCATTCATATCTAATAAATAATATTTTCATTTAAAGTAGGTACAACCAATGGACATGTGGAAATTCCTTATATCATCTACGGTGTTGATTGTTATTAGCATTTTAAAAACTAAAGCTGTTCTGTTAGATACATCCTTTACTCCAATCGTTGTATCTGCAAACTATACACAGAATTATGATGCTACAATAAACAATACCATTGAATATGTATTCTTATATCCTACGAACAATGTAAAGTATATTAAATTATTATCATTATTATTATTATTTTAGAAAACAATAATATATATATAGAATTAATTGATATGATTGTTGTTTAGAATACATTATTAAAAACTGCACGAATACAAGTGGAAAGTGATGCTACTTCTGATCTTCCATTGATAGTAGTGGTTAGACAAGATCGTGGAATTCTATCATGGCAAATTCCTCTTATCATTGAAAGTGTGAATTTTGATCCATTGAAATATAACAAGACTAGTCGAACATTATGTTCAACTAAATATTATAGAAGTATTTATCATGATGCTGATGAACAAGATTATATTTCTGTTAGTATATCTACGGCTAGTCATACAAACATATTTTTTAATCTTAGTGTAGCAGAGGTAACAGATTTTAATATAAGGTAATAATTCATTTGTATGAAGAATTTATTACATTGATTTGAAAATAATATTCAATATCTTACTTTAATCATTTGATTGTTTTCTTTTGATTTATTAACAGGACAGATGAGAAAAGAAGCTTTGAAATTTCTCCATCCGAGCCGATATATTACAGCTATATATTTTCCGAAAAATCTGAAAGTTCATCCGTAATTGTTAGCATTGAATCAGATAATGATATATGCATGACATTTTCTATACAAAATGTATCAGTAAGTTGTTTCATATTTATATATAATTCTTGTTAATATTTTATAGGACAATAATTATTAATATAAATTATCTTTTAGTGTCCAGTATTTGACTTGGAACGTAATATTGAATTTTCTGGATATTGGCAAACTATAAGTCGAAAAGGCGGTATTACTGTATCTGTAAATATTTCTATTTTGTTTTTTTTTTTTTTTACTAACATAAAGATTTAATAATAATTTAAATATATATATATATATAATTTTCAGAAAGAAGCATATCCTTTAGGATTTTTTGTTGTACTAGTTGTTAAAGGAGATGATACAGATTGTAATGGCGTGCTTAGTACCAGTTCACCTAGAAATAAAAATGTTACGTTAAGTATACATTCTAGTATTACAAAAAATGATTATATTCTGGCATCGGGTATAGCAACATTTGTCATTCTTATGTTCTGCGGATTTTGCGTGATAGCTGTAGTCATAGGTAAAATTAGGGAAGGTAGAAAACTTCGTGAAGAATTGTTAACCGATAGGAACAATGAATTTAATCAAAATCTACAAAGTCCTTCAACCGTTGAAGCGGTACGATATTTAACAAAATTCTTATTTAAAAAAAAAAAAGAAATCTATTTCTATATTTTTATTTATTTAGACAAATTATTTTGTCAGGTTGGTCCTAGTCAATGGGCAACGGCAGAAGAAGATTCTTCGTTGGACGAGGACGACATAGATATGATGGAAGATGCTCTTTCAGATAAAGAAGTAATACGAACAAAGATTGTACTCTCAGTGTGCGATCTTGCACGAAAAGAACCCAAAATTTTGAAGCATAAATCACGTTTATATTTATATTATTTAGCAACAGTTGCTATTTTTTATACATTACCTGTATTGCAATTGGTAATAACATATGAACGAGTACTTCATGCTACAGGAAATCAAGATATGTGTTATTACAATTTCTTATGTGCTCATCCATTGGGATTAATATCTGATTTCAATCATGTCTTTTCAAATTGTGGATACGTACTACTTGGTTTATTATTTATATTTTTAACGTATTCACGTGAATTAGCAGAATCTGATAATCTAAACTCAAAATGTTATGGAATACCACAACATTATGGATTATTTTATGCAATGGGTTTTGCACTTATGATGGAAGGTGTTCTTTCAGGAAGTTATCACATTTGTCCAAGTCGTAGTAACTTTCAGTTTGGTAATATTATAAATCTTTTTTCTTTTTTTCATATTATTTTGTTAAGAAAATAATATTATTATTATTACATTGTGTTTGTATATATATATATATATATGCATTTTCAGATACTAGTTTTATGTACATAATAGCAGTACTATGTATGATAAAAATTTATCAAACTCGTCATCCTGATATAAATGCAAGAGCTCCGGTTACTTTTGGAATATTGGCCCTTATTATACTTTTAGGATTAGTCGGTGTTTTGGACGGTTCGAAATATTTTTGGGCAATATTTACGACCACCCATTTGTTTGCTTGCTTAAATTTAACAGCACAGATTTATTACATGGGACGTTGGAGATGTAACAGAGGCCTTTTCTCTAGGGTTTATCAAGTATGTTGTATGTTGTTGTTTTTCTTAAATAAGATTTGATTCTAAATAATTACATTAATTATATGTGTTTTCGTAGACATTTAAAAATGATGCACGTTGCGGAGTAACATATTTATTCCGACCACTTTACGCTGGAAGATTTGCAATGCTTGTTATTGCAAATTTATGTAACATTGGTTTATCAGTTTATGGCAATCTATATCATGAGAAAAATTTTGCTACATTTTTATTAGCAATCTTAATGTCCAATTTAATTTTATATACATTGTTTTATATAATAATGAAGGTAATTATATTATTATTACTTTTAATTTGTATATTATATACTATAGATTTCAATTTTTTTATTATTTTTAACATAATAATTAATTGTTTTTACAGTTGTGCCACAATGAAAAAATTTTACTTAAACCATTAATGTACATCATATTCGCAGTTTTATTCTGGGCAGCTGCATTATATTTCTTCATACATAAAACAATATCTTGGAATTTAACACCTGCCCAATCACGTCTATTTAATAGACCATGCGTGTTATTAAACTTCTTTGATTCTCACGATATTTGGCACTTCTTATCAGCATTCGCAATGTTTTTCTCATTTATGATTTTACTTACCTTAGACGATGATATCGTCGATGTGCATCGAAGTCAAATTGCAGTTTTTTAATGTTACATATTTAATAAATTAATTCAAAAAAAAAATCATGTTCATCCATTGTGAAATATTTATGATGCAAGTTTAAGACTGCATATAATGTGTATATGTATATATATATAATACAAAAGACAAATGATTAAAGATGATATAAAATTTACATAACTATTATTTTAAAATATTCTTTTACATTATCTAGAATTATTTTTCATTTACATTAAATTTTACTATGTTAATCGTAATGACGTAATGATATATATATATATATAAATTACGTGTCACGTTGTTTGTCCGCAATGAACTCCTAAACTACTGAACCAATTTTAATCAAATTTAGCACACTTTGTGCAGTTTCATCCAACTTGAAAGATAGAATGATAGTTTATATTTAATTATAAAAAATGTTTATTGAAAATTTTCATCACGTTTTCTCAAGGCGTTAATAACTTTTTGTCTATTATTATTATTATTATTATTATTATATACATATGATCAATTTATATTAATTTCTTGTTTCATTTAATAGAAATTCCTTAAACGTTAGATTTAAGTCAGTCATAATGACTGATTATTACGACGACTCTGTTTTAATTCGTTTTTTTTTGTTTTTTTTTTTTATTATTATTATTATTATTAATTATAAAAAATTTCTATTTAAAATTTTCATCACATGGTTTCTCAAGGCGTTAATAACATTTTTTTTTTCTTTTGTCTATTATTATATTATTATATACATATGAATTAATTTTTTTATATAAATTTTCTTCAAAGTTTGAAATTACGTTTTGGTTTTTGTTTACTTTGTTTTTAACAGAGAGAAATTACACACTTTTTATATTTATACGTGGTATATTTGAAATATACCAAAAATAATATTGTCGATAGTATTCCAATATTAAAAAGACAATTATGATTTCAATCATATATGCCATTTGGAACAAGAAAAGAAAAAAAAACAAACAAAAATAGATACTAAACCTGCACAATCTCTATTAAACGTGTGTCTGTACAAATAATAATTTTTAATAAAATAATCACTTGCTACTTACGCGCCAGGTACGCAGATAGAAAGAAAGAAAGAAAGATAGAAAGAAAAAAGAAAAGATTAGAATAATTTTACAAATGAATTTTTTCTTAGGAAGAAGAACTCGAATCAATGTGATGTTCTTGATCAGGTGTTTCCATTTGTGATAAAGTTCTTTGCAATTCAGCACGTTCAGCAGGATTTAATCTATGAGCTATTTCTAATACAGCATCTAATCTTACTTCAGGACAAGTTTCAAGAGCTTCTTTGATACGTGTAATAACAGCGTCTTTTTTAACGCACATAATATTGCGTAACACCACGCTATTTTCATTAACAAGTTGTGCTTCCAACCATGTGGTAGCAGCTTCATCCTGATCCCAAAGATAAGATTCGATAGCTCCTTTATCTTCAATAAACCACCGTCTCAACATTGCACCTATTTGTCTAACGTCAAGTTTTGGTTGCATTGATAAAATATCTTTCTTAATTTTCTCTTCTAACAATCTTCTTCTCAATTTCCAATAAAGCAATGGTCTTGCTTTTTGCCATGGTATTATATCCTGTATTGTATTCTTTTCCAACATTCTTTCTGGGGTATCGTGTAAATCAGCAAAATAAACAGCTACTTGTTGATAGATTGGTGTTAATGTTTTTTCTCTTTTACGTATTTGCGTTTCTATTTCTAATTTTTCCTCGGCCGAAGTTGATGTTGTTAAATTTTCCTACGATAAACATATATATTTGTTTATAGATTTAAAGGACAATCATAATAATTAATCGAATAATATAAATGAATAATTTACGTACTTTTAACTTTTGAATAACAGTATCTATTCTATGCATACTCTTGATAATATCCTTGTTTCTGAATTTGATTTCTACGATACCGGTAGCTTCCAAGACACCACCTCTGCTGGTATTATCAGCAAACATTTCTAAATATCGTGGATTGATCGTAGTATCTACTACAGCCCATGCACCTCCTCTTAATTCACCGTTTGGTGGAATGTATACAAATATTGGTTGAGTGTATTCTCTTAAAGCATCCACAATATAGGCACCAAATTTAACTATTTGATCATACATATCTGTAAAACAAAATAAAACAATAAATATTATTATAGATTATTTTGTAACAATGTATAACAAGGTTTTTATCGTACAAACCTTTCATTCCACTAGAAAATCCTCTCCAATTAGCAAATATAACAAGTGGCAGTTCTTCTCTATTAAAATCTCGAATAGCTTGCGCAGTTTTATAGGCACTGTCTGGAAACCAAACTTGACCAGCCTGAGATATTGTTTTAGCTTCTGAATCAGGATTAGCAGGATCAGCTGGAAGATGTAATTCAACGGTTCTCGTTTCAACGGCGATAACACCACAGGGTATACCACCGAGTCTTGCTCTACCAGTTATCACAGTTTGTGCCCAAAGTTTCATGATTTCCTACATAATTCAATATACCATAAGAAAAGAATTTGAAACAATTGTTAAAAGATATTTAAGAAATAAATGAACATTATACCTGCCATGATCCACGATCGAAGAAACCACTTTCCCATATATTTTGTTCATTGGGCAAGTATCTACCTTCTAACATCCATCTTGGATCATAGGGTGCTTTTGTAGGCACATAAGTAATTTCACGGTTGATAGGATCAGGTAAAGGTGAGGGTAATATTGGCAAACTTGTACCTCTGGCCTTTGGGAAATAACTCAACCATCTCAAAACTGTTGCCACCCCTTCCAAATCTCTGCTATCGACCGCATGTGTAACACCATTGTTATGCATTATTTGAATACCACCTAATTGATTGTTACTAGCGTATACTTCTCGTCCTAGTACAGCGTTCAATGCACGATAACCGGTAAGAATGATATGAGAATTTTCTATTTGAATAACTCTCTGACCAAGTCGCACCAAATATGAACCGATACCAATAGCACGACATGAAACTATAGAAATAGTAACTATTTCGTCATAAGCACGAGACGTTTCACTGGCAATCATACCAGCGTATTTTAAATTTTCTACACCAATGCCATCATCCTTGCCAATGATATCCGTAATTTGGTAACGGGATTCACCAGCTGGATCTTCGATCAAGGAAGCCTTGACTGAATTAAGAGGTGCAAGACGAGCATAATCGTCTGGTGTTAAATATATATACTTGAATCCCTTTTCAGGCTCATTCTCATCTTCCCACGCTATTCTGAACGCTGCTTTCACTTCCTCGGCTAGGCCAATACGTGCACCTGCATTTGCAGAGAAATAAATACGTGGAATACCAAGTTGTCTGGCTCTTTCTGATGCTCTGTAAAATAACAAATCTTCCTTCGGACCAAACGAGCCAATGAAATGTGTTAAATCGTTGGCTATCAGTATGATATCTCGACCAGTTGGAAATTCGGGTGTGTACAACGTTAATCTCCATGCAACCATGCCTACGTCATTCTCACCAGGCAAACGTTTTTGTTCAACAAGATTTTCACCGTCCAATACCAATTCAACGCAATCCATTACTGAGGGAGGAATTACAATATTCGAATTGGGTCTCTCTTCGATGTATTTGAACCAAGATTTTTCAACTTGTTGTCTAAATATATCAGGCAAGTCATAAGCATAAGTTGTACCAGCACTTTGAGCTTGGAATCTTTTCGCTTGTAAATAATCCTTGGTGAGATAAGGTGTTGAAATTGGTAATCCGTGCATAGGACCAGGTCTCCAATTGGATATATTAGCAGCAGGTGGTGAATAAGATTCGAAACGGATGATACCAGTTTTAGGATCAGTTGATTCAGCATAAAGATGTAAATCTATGCTGTAACCACTGTCATTGGCAATGCACAAACGTATATTCGATGTTGCTTTACCAGGTGCTGGACGGATGGTCATTTTAATTTCGGCTTGGCGAACACGTAATTTCCATAATCTCGGACCATATCTTAGTACCATACTTGTAACACTTTCTTCTATTCTGGCAGGATCCATTATGACAGTGGGTACGAAATTTAAGAATATATGATTACATTCTGTACGTTTAGCTAAAGGATGTGAGAATGCTACTTCTAATTCATCCATTGCTTCGAGCAATACTCTTTCTCCTTCGTTATGAAGATAATCAAAACTTGCTTCTTTGGTGATCAAATCGGAATGACGAATGATAGAACGTATGAAGAAACGATAATCTGTAACTTGTTGTCCTTTGGCTACCTTTGCTTGTCCAAGATACAAATGCATCTTTTGATTAGACGTTGGTAAAGCTTCCAAATCGTACGTTCTCATTCTGTTAAGTTCTAATTGGAATGCACAACCTGGTTCCAAGTGACGATAAATTCTGTCCTCGACAAATCCATCTCTTTGTCTGAATGTAAAGAATTTTGGAAATTGTTTCTTTTTCAAAGCTGCAAAAGTGACTCTTCTGATACCACGGGATATTAATTCGTCTTTACTGGTTGCACACCAATCACCAAATAATCTTGCCATAGTAGCGTCGTCTTGTGTACCATCCTCTTTAATTGCAATGCTTAAAATGTGTACAGGCTCGGCTGGTCTCTCACCTAATTCTGCAGCAGTTGCAGCAACTTCTGCAGTGCTGAGTGATACGTTTATAGATGTACTGTGACGTGATTCGCTACCAATTGCATCTACAGCTTCTAAGACTTTTACGGATACCGAACTGGGTGATGATAAGTCTTCCAACAAATCTAAAATCTCATCTGAGTATTCGCTGAATTGATCGAAGTCTTTGAACGCAGCCATAGCTCCTGTTCTGTAATTAACAATTGACTGAGTTTGACGATTTGGATGATTGTTGGGTAACAAGAATTGAAAATGTACAAGAGGCATTTCTCCTGACAATTCCAAGTGTTGTAAACACGTTAATTCGTAACTGATGTAAGCTCTACGAACGTAAACTTCCAATGCTGCATTGCAAACGGCACGATTCGAATGATAGAAGAAATCGTGTAGGATGTCGAATATTGATGTCTCGGAGAGTATAAGTTTTTGAAGATTTTCAGGATGAAAATCATGGCCGTACATGTCAACTGCTGATAAAAATATCGATTCCATTTGATTGTGTCTTAATTCGTAAGCAGGTTGATGTGCTGCTATTAATACTTGTCTAGCTCTTAACGCAACTCGACTGTGTTCCGTTCTGTTCAAACTTGTCAATTCTGTTAATGTGCTAGCCAATTCGTCAGTGAGCCCAGGTTCATTAGCCCAGAGATGATCGATCAACATAGTTACTAAGATATTCTTTTTGGTTACTTGATTGTGACTGAAAATCATTGCAGTCACTGTACTTAAATCATCTTTGTATTGTTCTAACAAAGCGGACACGCATTTGTCGTAATGTCCTTGTTGAAATTGACACTCAACCGTATAATATTGACGAAGAAGTTCGTGTACAGCTGTTTTCATACGACCACGTATGCCATTCCGATATCTTTGCACAAGTTGAACGATAGCTTGCGTTGTTAAGAAGAACACGTCTCTGTCAGAACGTTTAGAAAGTGTAGCAGCGTGTCCATCGATAACAGCAGCAATCTGTTGACTAGGAAATTGTGCAAGAACAGATGTTATATTCCTTTCGTACAATGACATCAATTTTCTTATCTTCTTCTCAACCGAAGCTGGAATTCTTCCTGATATCGTAGCTATGACTTCTTGAAGTTCAAGTAAAGGTAAGCTAGGATCACGTAACGAGTACATGAACTTTTCTATTAGTTCACGTAAACGTGGTAGATGATATGGGTCTGGTAAACAATAACCAGCTAAAGTATTTTCCAAAGCAATCCGATATTTCGAATGAAGATGATTTAATTTGTCTGGAATAGCTGGTGCAACTGGTGTTGGAAATTGGCCCCTGTATTCATCAGCGTTAGTCACCAAAGATGGATCATCAAGTTCTAAATGAGCTATCGTAGTACCAGCTTCAAGAAAAGCACCTGGTCTTTTAACGTAGAATACTGTACCAGCTTCATTAGCCGTTACTGTCATTATCATTTTCATTACTTCGATCTCGGCGTAAGCTTGTCCCCTGTCAACGTGACCACCATCCTCCACCAAGAAATTAATCAATTTACCGGCTGACGGCGCTCTAAGTAAAGACGGATCGTTATCCTTATCGAATACACAGGTTTGATTACCTATTATTATTCTATAACGATCTACTTCTTCTTTCATGTATGTCGTATAACTTGCACCATCCATCGAAAGCAACAAACCACCGTCGGACAGTCGATGAATTTCAACCTCTTTATAGGAACTATTTAAAACGAGGAAATAACTATTAGGACCTGATTTGGCTGCTTGAACTTTGTACTTGTAACCATCGTTCACTAATTCTACCTGAAATGTTATAACAATATTAATAAATTTGTCAACATATACTTTGTACGTGTGTGTGTGTTTTTTATTATTATTATTATTATTATTATTATTATTATATTAATTAAAATAAAAAATATCATCATTTAAATGGGACTTACATCTACGAAATTATTTAAATCGTTACTGCGTTGTACTTGACCTTTTTCCAATGATGTTTGAAAACAAGTAAACGCGGCAGTGATTGTTCTATCAGCAATATGAATGGCACCACAAGTGACAGCTAATAAAACGTCAGGTTTATCGCTTTTAACGCGTTCTGCAATAAGCACATCTAGCCACGAAGTGTCAATATTGTTTTGTTGAAATGATTCGGTTTCCAATAACGTTATCAAATATTCTACCGTTGTTCTAAAGTCACCCCTTATACTTAATTCTTTCAAAGCAATGACCAAATTTTCTCTTGCTTGATGACGATCCTCGCCCCAGGAAAAACAATGACCGAATTGAGAATCGGCAAATTCGTGAAGACCACCGGATGCACCGACAGAAAAATAACCCCAGACATTTTTAGACGATCTAAAGTTCAATTCTTGTACCGTACCTGAACTCGGTTTGAAACCTGAATAATAATAATAAAAAAAAAAAAAAAAAAGAAACAAATTGCATTAAAAATGACAAATACAAATTGCATTCATTTGTAAATATGTGTTTTTACCTTCGTCAGGATTTTCGCTGGTTATTCTAGCAGCTATTACGTGCCCCCAAGGCTGAGGTTTATGACGTAACTGATCAAAATCTATTTGGCTGTCACCCCAAGGACTCTCGCCATAAAGGAGACGTATATCTTTGATATGATGAAGTGGCAATCCCATAGCCACTTGAAGTTGTGCAGCAGGGAGATTAACGTCCGATACCATCTCGGTACACGGATGTTCTACTTGAAGTCTAGGGTTCAATTCCAAAAAATAATAACGACCGGAAGTGTCGTATAAATATTCAACTGTACCAGCGCTTACATATCCAACCATCTTGGCTAATCTTACAGCGGCCTGTGTTAAAATAAACGTTCAGAAATATAACTACAATGTACAAGAGAAAACATAATGTTATTTCATTAATAAAACTACTATATATATTTATATACTTTCTCCATCTCTTCGAAGACTTCTGGTTTAGCTACTACAGCTGGTGCCTCTTCTATTATTTTCTGATGTCTTCTTTGAATGGAACAATCACGTCCAAACAATGATATTGCATTACCGTAATTATCAGCTAATAATTGTACTTCTAAATGACGAGCACACTTCGCCATTTTCATGATAAATATCGGTGAACCCGGTATCTCAGCTTGTACTTGTCTATAAATATTAAATAAATGCTTTATATGTCAAATTTGAAAATGTATAGTATTATCATTGAGCATAGATTAATCTATTCACCTAAATAAAGCAGGTAATTCTTCAGCATTTTCACATTTTCTAATACCTTTACCACCACCACCTTCACTAGCTTTCACCATAATCGGAAAACCTATTTTATTAGAAGCGGCAAGACATTCTTCAACGGTTGAAACACAACCTTTCTTGAATAATTCAGTCGATATTTTGATTTTCTTGCCACTGTATTGAGCTTTCAATTCTGATCCCGACCATGGTAATGTAGGAACGTCAGCTGTTTGAGCAACTATACTTGAAGCTATTTTATCACCTAATGCCCACATTGCTCTTTCCGATGGACCTATGTTTATAATAATAATAATAATAATAATAATAAATGTCGTTCATAATAATTTTGCTTCTTGAATATAATTATAATTTTACCTATAAAAATAATATTATTCTTGTGCAATAATTCTGGTAATTTAGGATTTTCCGATGCATGACCCCAACCAGCCCAAACAGCTTGCACCTGAGTTCTCGTTGCAATATCAACAATTAATTCAACGTTAGCATAATTATTATTATTTGTTCCACCAGGTACTGGAACGTATTGATCAGCCATTTTAATATATTCCGCGTTTGCTTTAAGATCTTCCGGCGTGACCATGACCACGAAACGTATCGCTCTTTCGTTCTTAAACATTTCGTAAGACCATCTTCGTATCGAACGCATACATTTGACTGCAGCGATTCCATTGTTAGCTATTAAAACCTAAACATTATTTTTTTTAAATATTTATTTTGCACATTTTAATTGTACAAATGATTTGAAATGAAATTTTCATTACCTTGTTAATAACTTTGGTACCACCAAAACGATGAACAAATTCTTCTGGTGTCGCAACGGTGAAGTCTTTCTCTTGCAATCGATTTTGTGCCTGAATCATCACCGTGCCCTGCGACATGCTAGGCCTGCACAAATAATAAAATAAAATATAAGTCGTACACACATTTTTATTAATAAAATATATTGATGAAACTGTACTCTTGTATTTGTATTTTATGATTACACCATTGATTTATTATTATTTATTATTATTGTATATTATGTTTAATATTGATTACATTTTTATTATAACAAAAGATGTTAAACGAATGCAGGTAGACAGGGTTGTATTACAGATTATTTTACAAAATTCTTAAGGAAAGAATCCCTGCTGTTGCTTCGTCATTCAACTATGCTCAAAATGCATGAATGAGAATGGAGAAAGTATATGAAGAACCGTTAATTTAAACAGCTCACGCAATATTGGTGCCTTTTAAAATCATCTACAAGTTTTGTGACCAACATTATCCTATTTTATCATTGATTTCTGATTGATTATTATACTAACACATTTTATAATCCAATACCTTAGCTTCTTTTTGACCTTTTTCTTTTCTTTCTTTAATCATAGTAATTACGTTTCTTATATTATAAGTTTGACGCAAATCGTTGATAACAAACATTAGAATAATGATCAATAATTAAATCATATTATTTCAATATAAATAATAATACTTATTGCGAAATGAATTGGTTAAATAAAAAAAAAAAAAAAATAAAAAAACAAATATACTTTGTTTTAATTTTGTTTCGTAAAACATTAAATGGTAGAAATAAATATTGAATTATTATTATTATTATTATTATTAAAACAGTATTACGTTAATCCAGATGTCCTTGGTTTTAAATAACTCTTTTTTTCTTCTTCTTTCACTTCTTCATCTTCTTCTTCTTCTTCTTGTTTTTTCTTTTTCCATTCTTCATTTTCATCATCATCTTCATCATCATCATCATCATCATCTTCTGAAGTAATTTTAAATACAATATTATCCGAACTGGTCCACATTTGTTCTTTTTCGTTTCTTTCAGCTAAAACAAATCTCTTAAATCGTCTCATTCCGTTAATAATACCATAAATTAATAATAATGATAAATAACGTAAATAAGACAATATCATGTATAATTTAATTTTTTGTCAATTTTTAAATTTTAATCATGAATTATTTTTGTTTTTTTTTTCTCTCTCTCTTGTAAAAATGCAGATGAAATCAATTTGATGATCATCAAAATATAAACAAAATGTCAATGTTTATTTTTAAGAATCCAAAAAGTATAATTTGTTGACCAACGTATTCGCATAATTATTATTTTATTTTATTTTATTTTATTTTATTTCTTCTTCTTCTTCTTATTATTATTATTATTTTGTTATCCAAATGTCCAATAATCACGTTAATTGTTTATTTCATCATACGTTTGATTTCTCTTACATTTATGAGAAAATCATTGTCACTAATAACTTCTTCATTTATGTTGATTAATTAAACAATCATTTTTTTATCTCATTTTTTGCAGTATTATTCTTTGGTTTTGTTTCTTCTGTTTTTTTTTTTTTTTTAATTTTATTTTGTCATCTTTTTGGTTTTCTTCTTTTCATTTAACAATTTTCAAATCATCACAAACATTCACCAATTGTACACCAATTATTAATTTATTTGAATAATTTTCTACGTTTATTTCAATTATAAGTTCAATGAAATATAAAAATACAAATATTGATGAAACAATTTCTCCTGTAAATATCTTATCGCAAATTAATTGTTAATGACAATACGATTTTCTTGTTGTTAATTTAATTTGTTTCATATATTTATCCATTTTTTTGTTGTTTTTGTTTTGTTTCAAGTGAAAACTTCTTTTTATTTTTTTTTACTTTCTTTTAACACGTTTTAATAAAATAATGTCTGAATGATGATTTTGTACATAATTGTAATTGTATATAATTAAATAATAATTTTAAAAAAAAGAAGGACACACACACACACGATTATATTATTTATTCGACGAAGATCCTTTTAGGAAGGAAAACGAATGGTAACTGACAACTAACAAGCAAAGAGAACGGTTTCTTTTCTCTGATATGCGAGAAATTCTCCCCTACCACTTACACCTGCTCATATTACCTGTAAAGCACTTTTAATAAGGAAGTGTGTCTGTGTTCGATGTTTCCAACTTTTTCTTTTTCTTCATTAAACATATTTTTTGCTTTCTTTCTTTCTTTCTTTTTTGTGTACCAATCAAAATTAAAGAAAGACATTGTTTTTTCTTTTTTTTTTTTGACAAGTATCAAAATAATTTATGGAATAATCAAAAATGTCATTAAATTAACATCAAAACGCTAAGAAGATTCAAATAAGTGCTTGTATTATAATTAATTATAAATAATTTAAATAAAT
>NW_015149026.1:899758-925869 GCF_001465965.1 Polistes dominula | reverse complement strand
TAAATAAATCAAAAAATAATAAAACATTTGTTTGATTTGTTTTTTCAAACATTCAAATTAAATTATTATTTGAAATATAAGTCAAATCAATGATTTTATAATTTTAGTATTATTAATTATTAATTATTAATTAAAATAATTAAAATGTTTTACAAAATTATACATAACATATAATAAACTATAAATATATATATATATATATATTCGTTTAAAATTTGATTAGTATTCTAAATTAAGAACACACGTGATGCTTTTATTAATTTTAAAATGTTGATGATGAAAGGTCAACTAAAGAAAAGAAAAAAAAAATAGAAAAAATAAAATTACGATAATCTCCTATCAAGAAAAGATAAAAATTTTCATCCTAAAAATGTTTATATTGCGAATTTATAATAAACGCAGTTTATAAACGTCTGACACTTTTAACGAGTTATTTTTTTTTTTTTTTTAATGGCAAACGCAAATTCAAAGAGAGAGAGAGAGAGAGGGATAGAAAACTATTTACACATAACCAATGCCAAACTCAGCTGATATAATAACGACCAATGAGAATAAAGATACGATTGGTATGCTGATCGCTTAGTACTCAATCATCTAATCACATTTTTTATTTATATATTATTATCATCAAATGTATGTGTGTGTTTTATACATATATTTATATATATATATATATGTATAAATAAACGTGTTTTTTGTTTTTTTTTTAAATAATTGGTTACAGTAATAAATAATATTAAAAAAGATTAATGCATCAATTAAATAATTTACACGTGATTGATTTAAAGAGTTTTGAGGTTAATAAAGAATTAAAATAAATACAAAAAAAAAAAAATAATTTCGTGACATATAGTGTTGTAAAATGTGTACATGTGTACATGTGTGTGTGTGTGTGTTTTATAAAATAAAAAATAAACGTGTTTCCTTTTTTTCGTTTGTAAATAATTGGTTACAGTAATAAACAATATATAAAAAAAAAAAAAAAACAAATTAATGCATCAATTAAATAATCTACACGTGATTGGTTTAAAAAGTTTTGAGGTTAATAAAGAATTAAAATAAATAAAAAAAAGAAAGAAGAAAAATTCCACGATATACAGTGTGTACGTAATACATGATAAACATTGATCACATACGAATAATAGTTATCATGATGAATATGATTATGAAATATTTATATTATATTATGAAATATTTGTTAGATTGGATATATGAATAAGTAATCATGGTCAAAACGTGTGTGTGTGTGTGTGTGTGTGAGAAGATGTTTTTTTCCTTGAAGATTTGTTCGAGTGTTCGTCAAATAAAAATATGCATTTTTATAAAGAATTGTTGTTGCTTATATAAAGAAAAATGTTAAATAAAATATTACACACATTGTGTGTGTATTATTAAAATATGAGATGAAGAAAAATGTTAATTTTATATATTACCAAGAAAAATTTTCTAGGGGTTTTTTTTTTCTATTTAAATATTTGATTCTCCAATTATCTCACACACACACACACACACATATATACTAAATAAATATTAAAAATATATTATAAATATTTCCTTAAATATTATTTAAACTAATCGTATAATTATGATTATAATAATAAAAACAAAACTAAAAACAAATGTCTTATAAATTCAGAGAAGGATAATTGAGAAGAGGAAAAAAGTGTGTGTGTTATGTGTATGTGTGTGAGAGAGGAGTGGGGATAAAAATAAATAAATAAAAATCTAATGATGTTCACCTGAGACGTTTACGTCGTTCAACCAATCCAGGTGGTACGGAAAGTTGTTGAGTTTGTGAATTGTTGGCATCATTTCCTTCGATTGGAAAACTATCACCAAATTCCAACTCCTCGTCAGCGTCTGGGTCAGGTTCCCCGACGACAAAGCTTACAGGTGTTGTTTCAGACATCTTTAAGTTATCTTCTTTAATATCACCAGAATAATTAGACCAAAAGGAATTTAAAGAAAAAAAGGAAGAAGAGGAAGAAGAAGCAGAAGTAGCAGAAGAAGTGGGTTCAACGTTGTTAACAAAGTTGTCTTCTGTCCTTAAGGAACACGATGATGATGATGAGGAAGAAGAAGTCCTTGGTTGAGATTCTTCTGATGATTTTGTCTTCTCGTTACCTTCAAAACAATTTCGCGTATACGCAATTCTAAATGATACAAGTATCGTTTGAAATAAATAATAATTGTTAATGAATTGTTAATATGAATAAGTAACCAATTATTCATGGATACCAAAACAATATTGGACAAACACAATGCGAATGAACTAATACTAATTTCAAATTGAATTCCATAATACTATATATATATATAAATATTTAAATAGTTACTATACGTAAAACGATGACTATGTTCTTTTTTTATTATCAAACGTGGAACAATTCAAAAATGTGACTTAACGAATTCTTAATTGTTAATAATGAATTCATACAGTTAAATCTTATCATGTTACAGAAATGAAAATTGCACAAAATAAAAGAACTATTATTATTATTTTTTTTTTTTTTTGAAACAATATTAAAGTTTACTTTCATATATTATTTTAGTCGAGTATATCAAACTGAAGAGAAGACTATTACTGACAAGCCACACACTTGGATGGTTGACGACCGGTTACGTTAAATGTACAGTTGATTTATTCTTCCATGGATTTTATGACAACGAATGGCATGCAAGGAACTCGTTCAAAGTTCATAGTTTCTAAAGATGGACAATCGTCTAAGGTGAACCTAACGTGAGTCGAATTTTTTTTGTTCTTTCCCCTCATTAAACGTGCAACTGCAACAAAAGCTTTTTCAACGTACAATGAAAAAAACAAAACCCAAATACAATTTTATACTGCAACAACGTCATGAATGGAAATGTGTTAGTAAAGATAAGGAAGTGTATTTGCTAGATCATTAAGAACAGTTACTTCAAAAAAAAATATCCTTTTTTCATTTCCACTCATTAATAGTTTGTTACAGGTAAGGATAAAACCATACATTTGTGAACAACTCATTATAAACCTCAAGGAGGTTTTATCATAGTTTTGAATATTTCAAAATCCAGATGTGTATGCAAGCATCAATGATATTTCTATTAATAATTGAATCTGATGAAGATAATAATGAAATTATGAAAGAGAAAGATAATGAGATAAGAAGAAGAACATGATCAAAAAAATAACCTAAGAAATCGATGATAATCTGTTTGGGAAGCAGTAGAAGAGATGTTGCCCAGCTTGAGAAGGCTTTCTACTCACCGTTAAGAGGTCTATGACCGAGCCAATCCCTCACCCTTCTTAAAAGGGAGGACCACCACCCCCACCACTGTCGCCACCACCACAACCACCACCACCAGGGGGGTTCCTCTTCGTGCTCGTGCAGAATCCCCTGAAACCACCTGCGGAAACCAGTTGTAACGGACACCAAACCGTCGATTACCAACAAAACAATTAATGTTTTTAGGAGCACTTTGAAGAGGATACCCCACGATAGATGGTCTGACACTTTTAATTATTTATTATTAATTATATAATTTTTCATATCGGTCCTTAGTTATGAATAAATGACGAATAGGAAGAGAAGAAGGAAACAAATATAAAACTTTTGATATCAAATCAAAGTACCGGTTAATATGTTCAGAAGATTCCGTAGCATACTACTAATTGTACACCTTGTAGATAATTTATCACTTATTTTGTTTGATTAGAAATGTTTCGTATTTCTATTACTTTCAATTTTTTCAGTTTACATCCTATCATTCGTGAAGTCTTGAATCATACTGACGATTTATACTTAACTAAGATATTTATCGGCCTTGAAACGATACGTGTGTCTCTTTGATATTCGAGAGAAGGTTGTATCAATACAAACACGATCGTAGTAGTTATATATTTACACTCGTAGAGTAAATGTATGAATTTATACTCGTAGTGTAAACCGTGAATCTAAGAATATCACGAAAATAGTTGAAATAATTTTGGATTAATCAAAAAGTGGTGGGTGAGGATGGATAACAAATATTGTAACACCTTAAAACAAAACAAAAATATTCTACAATATTTAACATGAGATTTTGGTTTGTGTATAAGTGAACAAAAATTCGAAGAAAATGATAAAGTGATCTAACAAAATGAAGTAATGTAACTAAGAGACTGGTGTGATCCAACCACGATGATGACACGAACACGTCTTCGTCTAAAGTATTAATGTTCGCAAGAAACGATAATATCGATAAGTTAGTTGAAAGAAAAGTCGAATATACAAATGACCGGATGCGACAGTACATTAACACAGTTCAAAGGTCGTGTAAGTATTATGTATGTACGTACGTCCTTGACTTTTACTCTTATATCTCTCTATCCACGTATTTCACCTTACCCTACCCCACACTTCTCTTGTTATTCTCAAAATCATATCGTATTTTGTTGAAACTTTTCTTTTTTTTTACTTTTCCCCCGTTTTTGTTTTGAAATGTTTTTCCTTCGACAAAACACGTATAAACTAACATAACACACACACACACACACACACCGTCATTGATTATTATATGTCAATTCCTTTCTTCATTTTACGTTAGAATCAAAGTACGTACACACACGTCTCGACTACGAAGAAGACGAATAAGAAGACTTACAATTGTTTTACACGTTTAAAGAAGATACTTCATTTTGTCTTGTGCAAGTTTCGGATATTTTATCTTTAATTGGTTTTTAAGTGTCGTTGGAACAAATGCCTGACATTTTGGACTTACGAGATTTATTTAGGTATATATATATATATATATAGATTTATATATACAGGGTCAGATTATCATTTTTTTATAAACTATTTTTATAAAATATTATTATTATTATTATTATTATTTATTTGAATACGTATAATTGATCAAAATTATTCGAATTAAAATTCAATATTTTATATTCAACATACTAAACTTATTATCATTTAATTATTGAATTTACATATGGCAAAAGGAATGATTAGTTTTTTTATCAACTGTTGTAATCGATCCAAATGTCGGTATGGTATTTATAAAACCAAACTGTGGACAAAACAAGGATGTTTTTTTTATCTCACCCTGTATATATTAAAGTTTTATGTAACAATTATGATAAATTTTTGTATTACCTAATAACGTTTATCATTTCAATGATTTATGTGAAATCTTTTTTTAATTTATTTGTATAGTATAAAATAAACATACACACACACACACAGACAGAGAGATACAACACACATATATAGATAAATTAAAAGATAAAATTGTAAAAGAAAGCTGATCTTGTTCTCTTTGATCATTTGTAACATTCGGTTCATTACTTTCTTTAGAATTATTCTATAGCATTGAGATAATTTCCAGATAATTTCCAGATAATTATGCAATAGAAAAAACAAGAATACTAACAATTTCTCTCTCTCTCTCTCTCTCTTTCTCTCTTTCTTTTTTCTCACAATCAGAGAGTTGAGTAGAAATCGCGGAAATCCTTTTCCTTACTTGTTCATTTGTTGTTGTTGTTGTCTTTTTTTTTTATCAAGAAATTGCACGAATAAAACATTTAGAATGGATAAAATAAAAGATACTAAAAAAAAAAAAAACAACATGCAATAACAATAATAATTATCTTGTAAAACAATGATCATTATACGGATTTTAATTTTGTAAAAAGAACGTGCCATTAGACGTAACAATAATTATTATTATTATTATTAATTATTACCTTGAAAATTGATGCAATTTGCACGAATGGTTCGATGACACGAAATTGCATTCGTATAATCGTAATGTACTTTTATTTATAAAAAAATGATAAACAGGAAAAATACGAGATAACAAATATGTTACGATGAAAAAGTCAACTTTTGACGATTGTTTTATTTCAATGAAATTATTTAAATGAATTATAAAAAGTTTTGAATTTTAAATGAAGAGAAAAAAAAAAGTTCTTTTTTGTTTCTGCTTGAAATGTAACATTTTTTAATTGCATTCATCCATACAGGGTGTTCCAGAAAAATCGTAGAATTAATCAAATTAAGATACTCATTTGATCTTTGATTGAAAAAGTAGGTCAAGGCTAATATAAATTTTATTTCAATTGATATACTTTTTTGTTTTGTAAATTGACTCATGATTTATAAAAGATACTCGTTTGTCATTTTTAAAAGTATCATTTTAATTATTCTTCTTTTATTTTTTTATTTTTAACACTTCGTTATTGCAATATTATTTTAACGTTGGTCATTTTGTTTATCACTGAAAGTTGAATTGTTCTTTCATTTTTTCTCTCTCTCTCCCTCTCTCTCTCTCTCTCTCTCTTTGTTTTTCTTTCCTTCTTTTTCTATTTCTCATAATTATACGAGTTGAAAAAAATTGTTTAAACTTATGCAATCCACATGTTAAAACACGTGATTGGAATATGTTATGCAGATATTATAATCATTATGTTATCACAATGTGTTTTTCATGCAGATTTTGCATAGTCCTTCGTTTGAAATTTTACAGTTAAATTATTTAAATATAATTATAAGTACTCATGAACATTACACGTAGAAAACATTGAACAGGTACTTATTTAATTAGTCTAATAATAGAGGAGTTAAAAATATGTACATATACATATGTTGATTTTAAACAAAGTAATTCTTCTTCGTTGTAAGATATTTTGAACATCTTACAACAGCTCATGTTCGCGAGTAGTACGCATAATATAACCTGTAAATTGATTGCATAATACGTCAATTTGTGTCTCGGAAATATCTCACTACTTTTAAGACGTTTATTGAATCACAAACCATGTTGTCATTCTTTTTTTAGTTGTCAGATCAAATGAACCATTCATTAACTTTAACTCATTGTTAGAATTGTCATTAAAAATTAACCTGTCATTTGTCACGTGGTAACGTTACTACGGTACTCAATGATTTGTTTATACAAATATAGATCATATCTATATTCAAATAATTATTCAATTAAATTAAATAGACAAAATATGCCACTGACAAAAATAAATAACGCGGAAGTTAGCGAAATAAATTTAAAAAATATAATATAAATTAATAAAATAACGTTGAATATTAAAAAGAATAAGAAAAATATGTAATTTAATTAATTCTTTTATAAAAGGGAACTTCAATGTTCAATGACGTTTATAGATTTGCACGTGAAGTAATCAAAAGTTGATAGATGTATTCCTATTCGCTGAGCGGCGAGTCAGGCGACGCGGAGGAACGTTTTGATTGGTCGGGTTTAAGCGTGGCGTGTTTCCAGGCAACCCGCGTTACTCCGAAATAACCTTTTCTAATCGAATTTATTTTCGAATAAATAAAACAATTAATGGTATCAAATTAATTGATAGATAATTTCTAAATACGCTAATGACCAATTAAAATCAAAAATAATTCAATATTTTTATCGCAAAAGACATAAAACCATTTAATAACTCACCGGTGACGAATCCTACGCGGCGGGGTGGCACGCTCCTCCCTGAGGTTAGGTTCGTCGTCTCGTGCGTGTTCTGTCATTCGCCTTGATTCTTTCGTACACCGTTATCACAAAGATAAAAAGGAAGAATAAGAAGTAAAGGAAAAAAGAGATGGATAACAATGTCACTAATACGCGCACGAACGAGATGATGCTTATAAAAACGTTCCTCGACGTTGATCCTCGTGTATCAACGTTAACCCTAGGTAGACGTTGATCGCGAAGTCAACTTAAATCTTATTGTCACCTTCCGTATATGCATTGATCTTCTGTCATTAGACTATTTTTGATCTTTTTATCTTTATTCTACACACAGATTATTTTCCGGATAGAGAAAAAATGTCAAAGGGGAGAGAGAAAAAAATTTCTACACCACACTCGCGCTCGGTATATTAAACTAAACCTCACCTTTATTACTTTAACTTCTTCCTCCCCTCATTCTCCATCTTTCTTACTCTACAATTACCTACTATGTATATATGCACGGACTATATGTTATATCATTCTATCTCTTTCTATCCTAATACAAAAACCTACTTCCTTGTTTCCCTTACCGATCGAGTACTTCCCCTATTTCTTTCATAAATGTTTTTTGATTTTCCCACCTAGAGGTCGACACCCTACAGTCTACTCGAGCGCCCATCATGGAGGTATCGACGTTGGATGTTTATTTAATGACAGATATTGTCAAAAGGGTATAATAATTAAGTATTTATATATATATATATATATATAAATAACTTGCTTTTAAATTATATTTCGGAATGTTTTAATATTTTAACGCACTGTTTTCCAACCAATAATCTTATTAATAGAAAGATTAAAAATTGTATGTATTTGGCGCGGTTATATTTAACTTCGATTTTTAATATGTCGTCGATTCAAGAAATAATTCAGCATCGATTATTTTGTATTAATATTAAAAATTGTTGTTTGAAATAGAAAGAAAGAGAAGATAAGATCTTAAATTAAAAATGTAATTTCTTTTTCTTCTTCTTCTTCTTCTTCTTCTTCGAGCGTAAACGCGGGAATAATTTAATTAATTCGGATCAGTTAAGTTGTGTTCATTAACCGTCATAAATTTTTATACATTTATGTGTATAATACGTATGTTTAAATATAAATATTTACTTTCACTAAATGCATTCGAAATGTTTTTCCACAGACGTTGTTTCGCTTTCTCGATTTATGGAAATCCGAAAATTGTAAATTGAAAAAATCCAAGTATATTCATATGGATGTTAAAATGTCAAAGGAACATGGCGGACATTATACGATTCAATTGACCAACTATGGATACTGCGATTATAATCAATCAAATATTTTCAATATTTTAAAATACATATTTAACAATTTAATAATAATTAAATGTTATAAAAATAATCTCGCTATGATTTATTTGAAAGATGAACAAAATAATTTCGAGATAGTGTACGATTTACATTACCCGGCAAAAACAAAATCTTTGTATCTCGTGAAAAATGATGAGAAGGAAAAGAAACATATTGATTTAGTTTCTTGTAGAAAGTATTTGTCGATTATATTGTCGGTAAGTTAAAAGAAATAAAAATCACATCACCGGTTTGATATTTCTCTCTTTTTCTCTCAGTTCTTCTTTTTTTTTTTTGTTGCGTTTGTTTGTTTATTATTACATCTCAAATTTCTTCTTCGCAGTACAAACTGGCGGCGAACGACGTTGAACAATTCAAGGCCACCGTATTGGAACTAATCACTTCTTTTTGCCGAGAAAATCCCACAGTTAAAGTAACATACCGCAAAGATAAAAAAATGCTACACAATAATCACGTACCTCTCGACGACGAGTATAAGGCTTGCCAAATATTGAGCACCGCCGTGACGGATATAGTACGGCAAAGTTTGGACAGCGAATTCAAAGAGAAGTCTTTTGCTTTGTTAAAAACGGAAAATCCTGGACAGTTGAGAGATTTGCTCATGACCCAATTGTTACCTTTAATTCACGAGAATTACATTTTTTCTACCAAGTAAAAATCCATCTCTTTGTTCTAATTGTTTTTTCTTTTTTTTTTTTTTTTATTAAACAACTTCAAGGTTGTCTATACATTCATATATCTCATTTACATAATTTGTTAATTTAAACAGACAAGAGGAAGAGTTGACTGTTAACGAGAGTATCATTTCTTATGAATAACAAAGAAGTAAATTAATATGTACCATGAATATTAAATAGTTTAATGATGTAAGTGTAATGTGTGATCAAAAATGTATTTTATTTCATTTTATTTCTCGTCATCTTTTGAATGATAAGTTTATATATCGGCATACGTTATTGACGCGTTATTTTATTTTGTTTGCAGCTGAATAATGCATCATCCCCCTGTGAAGAAAACGCGTCAGAATACAGTCCGGTGCTGGTCGTTGTACTGACTCATTACATTCCTCGGAAGCGACATTAGGAAGCCTCTAGACTAATGGGTTAAGTGAATTCAACGAGAGGAAAAGAGAGAATAAGAGAAAGAGAGAAAGAGAGAGTAAGAAGATTTCTGTACTTAACTTGGTCTCCCCATTGTTTTCCTACGAGAAATGCAAATTTCCTAGGAAGAAGTATCTAAACTCGGCTTTGAATTTGAAGGACCCTTTTGTAGAAAGGTTATCGACGTGCCGTTATTACGATAACATAATCGAGTGTTACGAAGTAGAGTCTTATCGATGTTCCACCAAAGTTTCTTGGATCTTCTCAGTCCCTTTTTACTTCAAACATTATCTATGCTTCGATCTAATTGTTTGAGATAAATTACTACTCTTTTATGATTTCCCATCGTTGATCATTCGACCCTGTTATCATCTTCTTCAATAATTCATTTCCTATACTATTAATTAACATCTCAAAATTTTATTCGAAAACGCGTGATTTTAAATTCAAATAGAAAAATATATTTCATTATTTATATATACCTTTAATTATTAAATATTATTCTTTTAAATACATTTCGTATTATATTTTAATAAATTTAATGTAATATACGAAAAAAACAGATAAAAAATTTGAACGTTTCGATGTTAAATTTATGAGAAATAATTAATTGTGGAAATAAATCAATTCAAATATTGGCGCGGTCGATCGAGAGTGTCGAGATGACGTATTGCGCGCGCATGGTTGCGCAGTATATCGAGCTCCCCCACCTTATACGGGAGCTCAGTCGGAACGAAAGTGTCAGGTTAGGCGGGTCTGTTGGCTGACAGCGCATTGAAAACAGCGTCGCGCTTTCGGAATCTATCTCGTCGAAGGAAAAAGGTTAACTTAAGCGAACTAAATTCACTCGGGGGTGGTGCATAATAATAATCGTTTAATTTTCTTTCGTGCTTTTTTTATGGTTTTGTGTGTGTGTGCAGTCAAGATATGAAGAAAGGAACTGAGAAGATGAGAGCATAGGAGCGTACACGCAAGTAAGTAATACGTTTCTGGTAATACGACAAAAAGTGAATACACTCGGGACGCAGTAAAAGGGAGTAAGAGAGAAACAGAGAGAGTTTACGTGTGTGTGTGTGTGTGTATCTGTGTATGGAGAGAGAGAGAGAGAGAGAGAGAGAGAGAGAGAGAGAGAGAGAGAGAAACTGCTTATGGAAAAGTAAACGAAAAAGGAAGAAATAAATAACACGGCTCGTATTTCATTGGTCAATATATATTTTCTTTCATCACTGACCGATCATTCTAATGCAACTTTCTTCTTTTCATCATTATCATCGTCATCATCATCATCATCATCATCATTATCGGTAGTAGTGTATCCATGTAAAGTCTCGCCGTTCTATGCACAGGGGTTCTCAATTCGGGAGTGGTAGTGAATATACGCACGCATTCACGCATGCACGCACGCATACGTATACGAAAATACCTACATAAAATCTTACTTATACATTTCAAAATGTATATATATATTATACATTCTAGATCTATTCCCTTTTTGCATACGTATTTGTATGAGTGCAAGGTATGCACTTATACATACATAACGCGTTATAAGTGTATGCGCGAGTGTATGCGTTTTTTCGTGTGCATCCATCGTATGCACCGTAGGAGAGGAAGCATTTGACGAGTATTATTAATACACGAGCAGGGTGTTAGGAAAGACGAGAACATCCCGAAGAGGTGGTGGTGGTGGTGGTGGTGGTTGGCATGCAAGTTTCATCCTCTCGAACCTTTTTTTTTTTTCTTCTTTTTTATTATTTTTTCCTTTTCTTTTCTTCCTACCTACCTCTCTACCTTTTTGCGCGCGACGTCGTCGGCGGCCTTATTTGCACCCGCGAATATCGGCGCGCGCGACGCGAATGAAAATGAGCGCGATCTCCTTCTCCGTATGACTTTCCCCCTATCTTCTCCCCCCAATCTCCTCCTCATCCTCCTCATCTACTCCCCCTTATGCCCCCCCTCTATCTAGTTCTCACTTTTTTTTTTTTTAATTTTCTCTCTCTCTCTTTCTTTCTATATCTTTCTCTCTTTCTCTTTCTCTTTCTCTTTCTCTTTCTGTCTCTGTTTCTGTCTCTGTTTCTCGTTTTACCAGACGTGGCCGTTTTCCTTCGCGGCTCACCTGCGCTTGGCGTCGAGGACGAATCGAATCTCGGTCGTAAGTCGAGCCATAAAGCACAACTCTCTCGGCAATTGTAAAAGTATTGGTTAAATGTACATATATGCATCAGATAGATAGATACACACACATACACATATACACACATTTATATAGATTTATGTTTATGCGTTAGATTGGCCGTGTAATATGCAGGACAGGTTTGAATCAATTAATATCCGTGTATTTTAGGAATATTCAAACTTCCCCACCCTTGTTCTTAATGTAAAAAAAAAAAAAAATAGGTTATTATTTACTCGTAATGTAATATTATTTTCACAATTATGTTTTATGATTATATTCGAGTTTGTAATTGATACGAGTATTATCGTATACGGATGTATTTTATTGTAAGAGATGTAAAAAGTGTATGTGTGTATATATATATATAAGATTGAAACATTATTACATTATTTAGTGAGCTATAAGATTATTCTTGTTTACACCCATTGTAAATTTCAAATAATCTATATATATATATATAGAACTGGTAATATTTGTAATTCTGGTAATAATTGTTGGTTAATTTAACAAACAAAAAATGTAATACAATATTATGTATTTTCAAATTTTTTTGTTTTCTTATAGATAAATATATGTTTTATGATTATATTCAAGTTTGAAATTGATACGACAAATATTATCGTATATTTTATTATAAGGAATAGTAAAAAGTGTGTGTATGTATATATATATACATAACTGATAAGAAAATTGACCCATACGAGAGAGATATCGTCTGAAAAGAAGAAGAAGAAAAAAAAACACATTAGAAAATATAATAATAGTATTTTTATTATATCTTGTATATATATATACAGATTATTTGTGAAATTTACAGTGGATGTAAAAAAAAAAGAATAATCTTAGGATTTACTAATAATATACATGTACAAATAATGTTTCAATGTTATTTTCAATGAAACATATAAGTTTGATCTAAATTTACACAATATTACAAATTGTGTATCATTTTATAAATAGAAAAAAAAAAAGAAAAAAAAACTAGACACACATTTATCATAGAATTTATTTTCACCTGACGATAGATATTATTGACTCACCCTGTATGCATATCATCACCCATGCAAACACGTACGTGTTTTACGTATTATTTGTGTATGCGTATACCCGTATACACAACACGAATACTATTATTCGTTTAGTATCTCTCTCTCTCTTTCTCTCTCTCTTTCTTTCTCTTTCCACACACGACACTTGACTTCCCGTGACATAACCGAGAATTATTCTGCTCGAAAGAGGAAACGAAAAGGAGAAACAGAAAGAAAAGATACAACACGCGGATATTTATTATTAAGTTTCATCAGTTACGTACTTTTCTGATAAAATAGATAATAATAAGAAATAACAATAATAATATAAATGCAATACAAATTTGTAATCGTTTACGAGTGCATTAACACACGTTGAACGTTATGCAAATTCATAGGGAAAATTCTCGTCAGGCCATATGTGTTACTTTGTATAGAAAAATAGAATTGAGTGTCAGTCATTAATGACTGACGTGGCTTAAACGTAAAGTCTAATGTCAGTCATCGATGACTGACATGGCGTTCAACGTATTAAAAGAACGTATTTTCGATTGATTCTCATCCCTCATTGCAAAAAGAACAAAAATTGGGGTCGTAAAAAATGAAACACATACAGGAAACCGGTATTGTACTTAAAAAAAACAACCCCTCCCCTTACCAATGACTGCCAACAGACTGTCGCAGAGACGTTTGCTGGGACAGTTTGAAGAACCCCTCTTCTCTTGTCGTTCACTCCCATTTATTCGAGAAAACGAAGCTAATTCGTGTTGCCAGTTGGTCAATTTTGAGTATCGTTCAAACGATTTTATTTTACGTGTTTACAAAATAAGAAATATTCGTAGAAGAACCCTAAAGTAGGTTGTTTTTTTTTTTTTTTAAATAGGGGGATGTTTAACTCTTTGAGTGGTGAATATTTTGAATTAAAATGTTTTTTAGGAACGGTTTAATTTATTAATAATTAATTATATTTAATAATGCAAGTTTTTGGTTGTCTCAATATAATTAAATATAATATAATTATAATTATAATTAATATAAATATTATATTATTTTACATTAATATTAACACAACACGTATGTGTATATGCAACGAACGATAAAGTTGTTAGTAATTTTTACCAAACGCATATATACGTCCATAGCACTCTAAGGGTTAACAAAAAAGAGGGCAAGTTTATAACTATAATAAATAAATAATCAATATTACTTATACATATTCGAATGAAATTTACAGAATACAAATTTACAGTACTAACCAACCAATAAAGTGTGTACGAGCTTTTTAAAAAAAAAAAACGAGTCAAATGTTTAACCAAGTTCAGTTTTTTTTTTTTTTTTTTTTACTAAATTTATACAAAAATGTTGACAACAATTTTGTGGGTTTGTTTTTTTTTCTTTTCGAATGAAAAATCATTTTATGAGAGTGTTAAAAAATTGAGTTTTTCTTGCACGACATCATAGTCTAGTCGTCATAGTCGTCCGGTAATGACGTGTACCTTCCTTCCCTTTCTCTCTTTATCTTACTATCTTTTTTTTCTCTCTCTCTCTCTCTTTCTCTTTTCTTTCTTTCTCTCTTTTTCTCCCTCTCGTCACGCGAGAAAGCATCGAATTTGCGTTCGCACGTCCGGGTGGGTGGGTGATGGTAATGGTGGTGGTGGTGGTGGTGGTGTCGGCAAAGCACCACAACGACGACGCATTTTCAACTTTGTCGTTGTAGTCGTCTTGTCGATAAATCCAACACACATATACACATATATATTCTCTTCCCCCCATACCTTTGCTTTACCCTTTTCCCATAAAAAAAAAAAAAAATAATTATTCGGATGTATTAAAAGTTATTTTTATTGATTGTGTGTCGTTGAAATCAATGCAATTGCAATTGCAAATGTAAATGCAAATGCAAATGCAAATTTGTGCATTTTCATATGTATAAAGTAATTTTATTATTGCTAATAATAATTTGTTATCTATTTTATTATATATATAATTCTTCTGTGCGTGTGTATGTCGGTGAACTCCTCCTAAACGGTTGGATCGATTTTAATGAAATTTTGTGTGTGTCTTCAGGTAGGATTCGAGAATGGTTTAGATTTACAATTCGGTCCAATTTAAATTGTTTTATTGAATTGTTCTTATACTAAACATTAATTAATATTATAATATATATCATGAACCAATTTGTTTTATCATTCATTGATCGAATTGAAATGATTTGAAATGTAACTTGTAACTTATTAACTTTGGTTAATTATTTCTTTTGATAGTATGTTTTTGCAGACATGTGTGAACACATGTGATTATTAAAAAGAATAGTTTAAGTCTACATAACTTGTGGAGGGTCTCTTGAAGCAGACGCGTCATGACCCTCACGTATCATCTCCTTATAGTGGTGGTGTTGTCGCGCACCCATTGCGTAAGCTCTGGAACACCAAGAAAAACGATCTTTGCGTGTCGTTCTCTTCAGCAATAAACTCTCCTCATACTCTTGTCAGACAGGCAGGCAGGCAGGCACACACATTGAATATACTGAAAAATATCCAATAAAAAGAGAAGATGCATCTTGAAAACAAGGTTTCTTCAAACGAGATTAAAACAAGAGGTTGCATGCATGTACTACAAGATAGGGTTGTTGGGGTCAATAATTATTTATAATAGATTTATTTTCATGAAATATAATTAAATATTAGGAAAAAATATATTCATAAAGTTAACAGTTAGAGGATTAAAATGATCAAGGTTTATCATTTTTTGGTTTCAATTATAGTTGAGTAGTTTGTCAACGTGGTTGTATAGGTCTGGTTTTGGTTTGTATGTAATGTAATGCATTGCATTTATAGTTGCATGTTACAATTAATAAAAAAAAGTATTTTGTTGTTATTTATTAAATTAAATTATTAAACATTTATAGGACTAACAGATCCTGGTTATTATTTTTGTTTTTTTAATTATAATTATATTTAAATCATTATTTATTATATTATATTATATTTGAAATTTATTATATATTTAAAATTATTTTTATATAGAAATATTAATTTTTTTTTTAATTATATATAATTTTATATTTTATTATTTATTATTTATTATTTAATATATTATATATAAAATGATTATATAAATTATATAAATTATATAGATTATATTTACATAAATATAATTATAATTATAAAAACGTGTTGCATCGGTCAGATTTTTTTTGGTTTCCATGCACACAGTTGTATCATAAGATAAATAGCAAAAAAAAAATTATTTAATAAATTAAATTAAATTTTTAACATATTTAATAAATAAATCTTATTACTAAATATTCAAATAAATTATTGCATATCATACATATTAAAAATAAATTATTTGATTTATTGAAATATTAATCGAAAACACAATGCACGTGTTTAATCTGATCGTCACGTACTTAGGATTATTCGAATAATTCAAATGAACATCTATAATTAATTATCTAATTAATCTCATTGTCCATTATCTCAATTCTCTAATTAGTTTTTTTTTTCTATCTACAAATGCATTATTCTCACGGTAGTAAATAAAAGTAAGAAATGTTTAAGTGCATAAGAAAAAAAGATAACAAATATTCTATTGTCAGATTGTATGTGTGTCTATTCTACTAGCACGTGCTGTGAAAAAAAAAGAAAAAAACACACTGTTACACATAATACTCAAACACTTGCATAGCTTTCACGCGAGTATCTAGTTGAAAGGCTTATATCAAATCCTGTAAATCAACGACTGGTTTTTATACATATCTCGGTCATGTAAATACATACATACATATACATGTATATATATTAATGCAAATTCTCAGTCTGGCAAATATTAGCGTCCGGAAAGCGTCAAATTCGCACTATGCCAAGTTTTGCACATCCTCGTTGTGTTCCTCGTCGTCTAAGCTCAGCGAATTTGCCATACTGAAATTTCAGTCGTTCGTTTATCTCATACACACACACATATATATATATACTCACATGTATCTGCTGTTGTATAGTATGTATACATGTTACATATCTTTTATATATAAGTGTATGTGTATGTGTATACAGAATGAGTCAAAAGTATGTTTTCTAATTTAGTTTGTGTGTATGTGTGTACATGTGTGTATATCATATGAACAAACATATTATATATATGTGTGTTAATATATTGAAGTATATGGAGTATATTGTGTGTGTGTATGTGTGTGTATGTGTATTTGTGGGGAACCTTTCGTATCTGCTTTTAGGCAGCAGGATGACGAAGCCCAAACAGGCTCGAAAGAGTACGAATAAACTTCTATGGATTCAATTTTATCGATCTTAAGTTTACCTTTTAGTAAAAAAAAAGAAAAAAATTATAATTCTAATTAAACAAAAAAAAAAAAAAAAAAAAAAAAAAAAAAAAAAAAGAAAAAAGAAAAAAGAAGAAAGGAAATTATGATGAATCTATCGCATTTTGATATATCACGTTGAAGGTTTGATTTTAAAGTTAATTAGTTTGGACTTTGAAACTTAAGTTAATTTTATTTACGACATGCATTTAAAGTCCCTTTTCTCTTCTCCCTTTTCTCTTCTCTTCCCTTTTTCCCCTCTTCCCAACCCCCCCTCTTTCCTTTTTACGAACGAACGGATGTGGCGTGGACTTTTTACTTACTTGCGGCTTTTTTCTTTTTTTTTTATTTTTTTTTATTTTATTTTCTTTTTCTTTTACAATTTTTATTTCCGTCCTTTGCACTCTCCTCCATCTCCTCCATCACCTCCTCCTCCTCCTCCTCCTCCTCCTCCTCCTCCTCCACAAGAGGAGAACACACACTGGCCGCGAGATCTTCCGAACTCGCGAAGAAATGAAAGACAAGCGGGGGAAAAAAAATATATTAAAGAAAGAAAAAAAGTTAAAGAGAAAGAGAAAGAAAGAGAGAGAGAGAGAAAGAGAGAATGTGTAAGTGTGTGTGAGAGAAAGAGAGAAAGAAAGAAAGAGAGAGAGAGATGACAAAGAAGACTCATCTTTCTCTCCTCTTTCGCCAGTTAAGCTCGGCCAGCCGGATATATTCTCCTCTTCGTGAAAGACAGATTCTTTCTTTGTGAAAGAGACCGAGAACCTTCAATGATGAACCATCATCCAACTAACCAAACTCAAACTCAAACTCAAACCAAACCAAACCAACCAAGTTTGATGGTAGTTTTTACGTTAGACCGGATATCACATCTTTTTTTTTTGAACAAATTCAATTCACGAACAATCATCATTGAAACTCATCTATATTTTTTTGTTAATTTGAATTTTTGTATTTTTTTTTTAATAATAAATTAGAAATCAATTGGGACACAACAACAAAGTAGAATCGAAATTAATGAACAAATATATTAATTAATAATAATTAATAAATAATACAAGTTTCTCTTAAAAGTGTGTTGCATTATAGAAACATTTCATTTTGTTTGATTAATCATTGATAACATAAAAATTGTTATTGGATATTAGAGGTTACATTGATACTACTTCATAATTTCATAATTAAATCAAATTTTTTTTTCTTTTTTTTTAATAATAACGGGTGTGACATATAAAATGTATCTATCAGAAGATAATAACATATATATTGAAACATTTGTCCCGAACATTTTCATTTATTTCTTCTTGTTGATTTGAATTGGGGTTGTTTCTGTTTTTTTTTTTTTTTTTTTTTTTTTAGAAGGTTGCATTCAAATTTAAAGTTATATTTGTTGCAATGTATAGTAAAAGAAGATAATAAAAAAGAGAAAGATAAGTTTACAGTAGGATGAGAATTGCGTTTTACTTGGCCGACTTTCCTCGGGCCCCCTTCAATGATTCCTCGTTTCGACAAAGGTCACCGAAAAGGCTCTCGTTCTCTATTCCTCTCTCTCTCTCTCTCTCTCTCTCTCTCTTTCTCTTGTTTACGAGAAAGAGAAAGAAAGAAAGAAAGAGAGAGAGAGAGAGAAGTGTCCCGTAGGCCGTGTTGCAAGGTCGTAGGCTTTTAAAACAGTATATCCATCCAACTGCTTTCAGTTCGACGCAGTGCAGTAAATATCAACGCTTTTAATGTTAAACGTAGCGTATGTATCTGTATATATGTGTGTATATATATGTGTGTGTGTTTGTGTATGTGTGTGTTGTATCGAAACTTTTATTATCACTTTACCTTCACCAACAAAACAACCAACCAACCAACCAACCAACCAACCAACCAACCCCTAAACTCGTTCCTAAGTCTTGTATTTGTGTATGTGTATTGTGTGTGTATTTATGTGTTTATCTCTCTGTTATTTTTCTTATTTTTATTTTTATTATTTTTATTATTTTTTTGTTTATTAATATTGTGTTTGTGTGTGGGTTTATCTTTTATTTATATTAGTTATTCTATTTTTACGATAAGTGTATTTACTATATATTACGTTGTATGAAATATTAATAATTAAATATATTATTATTTAATATTTAGTATATTTAAATATATTGAGAAATATTAATATTAATAATAATAATAAAAAATAAGTATATAATATTTCTTACATTTTTTTGTTGGTTTGTTTGTTTGTTTGTTTGTTTGTCGATTATTATAATTTGATTCGTTTTCTTCAAGAAGAAGATGATGAAGAAGAAGAAACATAAATTTTAATAAAAAAAAAAAAAAAATGGAGAAAGGTGCGGGCTTATATTTCTTTCGACACGATCGTTAACTCATATATCCGCTTTCTTGATTCTCGTGTGATAAGTTTGACCCCTATAAATTATAACAGCCCTATTTCCAAAGGGATCAATCAGTATACAGTAGTACAGTTGTTTTATTATATGGTTGTATCAAAGAGAAAGTATCCGTTGAAAAAAAAAAACAAAAAACGATTTTATAAAATATTTTCTAAAAACAACACTTGAATTAATTCAACACTTGACAATAATTTCAATTATTCACAAGAACAACAACAACAACAACAACAACAACATTTTAATAAATCCTTTCATTTTCTTTATCAATGCATGCAACTCTCCTCTTAACGTGAAAAAAAAAATGTCAGAGAGTTTAATGCAAGGATATAAACGATAACAATAACAACAACAACAAATACGACATACTATATTGTACATTTTTATTTAATTTTTTAATTTTTTTTCTTAGGACATTTGTGCACATATACAGGGTGATCGGTAACAAGACAAATTGTTATTCTATATTTTTGATTTAATTTTTCCATGAAGACTCACCCCCTTTTTGTTTGTATCAACAGTTATCGATCACCCTGTATATTAAATATATATTATAGTAATTATCATTTTGTATAGTATTATTATTATTATTATTATTATTATTGTTGTTGTTGTTGTTGATGGATGGAAGGAACGTGCTAATGTATATATATATGAATGTAATTTTTGTGTAGAAAAAAAAAAAAACAAAGAGAAAACAAAAAGCAGTGGAAGAAGCATAATGGTACTACGTTCGAGAGGAAAGTAAATACAGTGGCCGTCATCCTGGCACGTGGTGGTAAACCGGGCCAAAGGCCTGGATCCTCGTCATCCTCGTCCTCGTCAACGGAGAGGTTGCAAAGGATGCCAGGACCAACTCAAGAGAGACCTCGAGCTCATCGGCTCACCGACATCGAGCCACAAACCGCCAAGGTGAGTTCCACTAATTTCATAAACCTTCTCTCTCTCTCTCTCTCTCTCTTCCCCCAACCCTCTCTCATTCATTTTTAATTATTTTAATATTAATAATTTTCTAGATTATATAATCCAATTTCTAGTTTTATTCATTGATAAATATGTTTTATTTATTTTGTGAATTTTTATTATAAATATTATTTATTATTAATTTAACACGTTGACGCCGGCGCCGATTTTCAATGTCTGCGCTGTGGGGCGGCACTCGAATCTAAGATGCGTTTCATCTGGCGGCGCGTGATTTTTGCTTGTTCAAATCTGCACCAAGGTGGACCACCGGTGGTACGCGCCGCCCGATGAGACAGTCTAGTGTGGGACACTGGTGGTACGCGCCGCCCGATGAGACAGTCTAGTGTGGGCCACTGGTGGTACGCGCCGCCCGATGAGACAGTCTCTAGTGCGAGCCACCGGTGGTACGCGCCGGCGTGAACGTGTTAAATGTTAATTTGTTTAAATTAATCATATATAAAATTTATTATAAATAAAAAAAAAATGATAAAACAATTTTTCTTCAATCGATCCTAGGGTATTTCGTATCGATCGATCGATCTCGAGTTTAATCTATCCTTCACTTAACTCCAGATGCTGTGTGTGGTTTATGGTTGCTCATGGTGAGAGTGACTGAATAAGAGATGAATATATATATATATTTATAGAATGTGTATGAGAGAGAAGAGTGATAGGACAACCGCAGCAGAGAGAGAGAGAGAGAGAGAGAGAGAGAGCTTTCAGGTTTTGCGCATGTCTTCTCGTAGCACAGAACTAGATCGATCTGTAACAGTTTCGAATGATAGTACCAGTTCCTCTGTCTTTATGTCAACCTTGATTACACTTGTTACTATTCCACAAAGGACCTAAGAACCATTATAGGATGATGTTCAAGTTTACTATAGATTGATCACTATATTACCTTTATACGAATGTTAACTTTAACTTTACTCAACACTTCATTTCATTTCATTTCATTCTATTCACTTAATTAATAGTTTCTGATTTGATTTGCCATACCCATGCCCATAACCATACTCATACCCATACCTCAGGTTAATCAAATATCCAATAATCTCATTTTGATAATCTCTTATTGATGTGTTTGATCTGTTATCAGGAAATTACTAGAAAATTACTAGGATTGGAAAGGTTCCATTTAACCCAATGTTTGATTTTATTTATTTAAAATTCAATGTTTCTAATTCAATTTATAATTTTTAAATTATTACAGATTTTTTCTTAATTAAAAAGTACTTTCACAATTTGTTATTATTATTTTGTATTAATAATTGCATAAAGTTTTAATTGAATTTGATTAATTACCTTTGGTATCAAAGATCCAAAGTTTTTCTTTTATTTTGTTTTGTTTTGTTTTGTTTTCATCAAAAATTCTTTTAAATTGTGTACACTTTCAATCAACCTTACGATAGAAAATTGCAATTTTCATGCTATACCCAATTACCCTTTTCAACACCATATCACTACGTAATTAACAATTCATACTTCATTTATTCACACTTGAATAATACACGAAACCTTTAATCAATTTCAATTTGTCCTCTTTTTATTTCACATTAAAAAAAAAAAAAAAAAACAACCAACTTTTGCAACATTGATACTCATAAATCGATTAAACGTTTAACTGGTTTTAAAACCGATCTACAACGAAAGAAAAAAACAAAATCCTTATCGTTCACTTCAACTCATTTCTATTTTCTTGATTTACAAATGCAAATAGTTAACAGTAAAATGAACGTACGTACGTACGTATGAACTTAGGTACGAACGAACGAACGAACGAACGAATGAACGTACGAACGAGATCTGAATTTCCACCTACGCAAAATAATTCCATAGACAACACAAACTTGTATGTTAAACTCGTATGTATACCTTCGATAGCAATCCGAAGATGGATGAGAATCTATTTAAGGAGAGAGCCACGAATAGCCACATTTTTCTAGATCCACGTAAGCTTGTAGTTCGTTGTACCTAGGATCGGTGTAAGCAACCAACTAACCCAACCAACCAACCAACCAACCAGATATATACAAAACGCGTTTATCGACCTATCTTGATAGGATCATCAGGTTATTCTTGTTGGATTGATACAAAACAGATTTATATTATTTACATATATTTTCTACAAAAAAAAAAAAAAAAATTAGATTGACGTGTATACTCGTCATTTGAAGAAGTGGTACGATTTTTCTATCGACGTGTATACTCGTCATGAAAAAGAAGTAGTACGATTTTTCTATCGACGTGTATACTCGTCACGAAAAAGAAGTAGTACGATTTTTCTATCGACGTGTATACTCGTCACGAAAAAAGAAGTAGTACGATTTTTCTATCGACGTGTATACTCGTCACGAAAAAAAAGAAGTAGTACGATTTTTCTATTGACGAGTATACAAGTCATCGAAAAAGAAGTAGTACGATTTTTCTATTCACGAGTATACACGTCATGCGTATAAAATATCGATCAATTGGCTAATTGAAATTGTAATTTTTGCGAAAAAGACCAAAAAATATATTTTGAAATTGCATGATTTTTTTTAAATATTTTGAGGTGGTGTATTTAAAAAAAAAAAAAAAAAAAATGAAGGGTATAGTAAATATAAGGGTGTGTGGAATTCTGAGTGTCCTTATAATCCCGAATTTTTCATCTTCTTGGTCATATGACTTTTGGGGTTGGTTGTGACTCGTAAAGTCGCATTTCAAAGGAGAACGCGGAAGTTGGACTCTATTTCGTTCTTGTCCCATCTCTTTTTATCTCGTTTTTCTCTCTCTCTCTATCTCTCTCTCTCTCTCTCTCTCTATTTCTCTCTCTCTCTCTCTCAGTTCGTCCATCTCGTCGGCAACGTGAGAGCAAATCGATAGGCTGGTGTGGTGGTGCCAGTGGCGTTCGTGTCGTGTCGTCTAGTATATTCCTGCGTTCCCCAGTTTTATCCTCTTTACCTCTTCTTCTTCTTCTTCTTCTTCTTCTTCTTCTTCGTCTTCTTCTTCTTCTTCTTCTTCGTGTTCATCCTCTAAGAAGACTTACCACTACCATTACTACCACTACTTTTACTCCTACTTGTACTTTTACTCTCCTACTGGTGCTATTACTATTACTTCCAAGGAAAAGCTTCGCTATTTTTTTTACCCCATCCCCCTTTTTCCCTCCTTTTTCTCCTCGTACTTCTACCCCCTCATCTAAGTTCTCAGTCCTTCAAGAGAGAAATGTTCCAAGACGACCGTAATGGTGGAAATAGAATTTTATATCTATGTCTTTCTACAAGTTTATGGTATACCAAAGGAAAAAAAGATTATCTTCTATCCTTCTATATACTATATATATAGTAGTAGTAGTAGTAGTAGTATACTAGTATATTATTATATATAGTAGTAGTAGTATACTAGTATATAGTAGTATAGTATTTTATATCTTTCTTTTCTTTCTAATGTATTTAAATTACGTGTCACGTTGTTTGTCCGCAATGGACTCCTAAACTACTGAACCGATTTGAATAAAATTTTGCACATTGTGTGCAATTTCATTCAACTTGAAAGATAGAATAGTTTACATCTTAATTTATAATTGCAATATTATTTTATTAATCGCGAATTATGTATAAAAGTATGTTTTGGCTAAAAGATATTTTGTCAAATAATATTTAAATCTAATTAATTAATACTTTAATTATCGTATAATTAATAATTATATCAAATAAATAATATCGTAAAATTTTAATTGAAATTCTCATAAAAATTCTGCTTGAATGAATTCATTTTTTTTCTTTGAGACACCCTGTCATGGATTGCACATCCTATTTTTAGTAAAACGAGATTTAAAAGAATTTTCTTTGCTGTTACTGGTACCTGTTACCTTTTACCTTTTACCTGTTACCTGTTGTAGTTGTTGTTTTGATTATGATATATGCTTTTATGTTTTATCGCCTTTTTTTTTTCTTTCATTCATTCTTTGACTCGTTCTTTTGAACGAGGAATTCAAACGATACGTCGTTTCCGGGATGAAGTTTACCAAAAGACCACGAATATTTAGAACGTGCAAACATGGACTTTGAACTGAGGGTAATGAAGCTTGCTTTGCTAGAAGAACCCTCCCAAACCACTCCCCCCCAACCCCACATCAACCCCTTGCAACTGAACTTTGCTCCATTTACTCGTAATATTCTGACCCAACCACCCCCTTTTTTTTATCCCTTTGCTTATATCCCAATTTTTTTTCTATCCCATTTTGCACAAGATTTTGGGTTTTTTTTTTATTTATTTTTATTTATTTATACGGTTTTTAAACAAAATAGTTTTTATTTTTTTTTAATTTTAAATAATGAAAATTTAGGACAAATAATTTGGTAGTTTGACCACGTTGATTGATTCAACCAATTGTATAAGGATAAACAAATAATATTTAAATAAATTAATAATATTAATTAATATTTAATATTTAAATATTTAAATATTTTTATATCAAAAAAATATTAATATAATAATTATAATAAATTTATTAATTAGATTTTTTGTTTTGATTTTTTTTTTGTAAATAAAATTCGTGTAGATTTTAATTTTTATTTTAATTTAAAAAAACATATATATATATTATTATTATTATTATTATTATTGTCATTATCAATTTATACGTGAAGAAAAGTGAAAGAGAAGTATTGTTGAACCTTGAAAAAAAAAAAAGAAAAAAAAGGGCCATTTAAAAATGTGCTTACAGGGCATTAGTCGAGTGATACGACGAAAGCAACATGGACGACATCAAGCGCCTTTTCTTCTTCTCTTTTCTATTCTTTTCTTTTCTTTTCCATCTCTATGTTTTTATCTGTTTTATTTTTTAACCCTTATCTCCTCTTCACCCTCTTGTAAAGTAATCCATGCCAAAAGATTTGCTTTATAAAGTATTTTATCTTCTGAGAGGATATTTTATTCGATTTATCGTAGTATTTTGTGTTTCCCCTTTGTATAAATTCTTGTGTAAACAAATGTTCTCTCACAATGACAAAAGCTTTTTATTTTATAATTATTTATGATAAATATATATGTAGAAAAAAGAATGTGTTTTAATTTGAGACTAATTTCAATAAAATCCGATCACTCAAAGTATAAAAAATCATTGACACAACCCATTCAAAGAAATCACAAAATTGTGCAGTTTACAGTATTGCATTCTATGATATTTTATACATCTTTACAGTTAGATGTATAACTTAATATTATATTTTACAGATAGAAAAAAGAATGTATTTTAATTTGAGACTAATTTCAGTAAAATCCGATCACTCAAAGTATAAAAAATCATTGACACAACCCATTCAAA
>NW_015149026.1:813218-890545 GCF_001465965.1 Polistes dominula | reverse complement strand
TGTTCTTTCCACGTCAGATCTAGTTTTATCTAACATCCTGTATGTATTTACATGGATACATCGTAAAACATATTACAGGTAGGAGACATGATCTCGGTGATAGACATGCCACCACCAGGAGAAAGTACGTGGTGGCGTGGTAAACACGGATTCGCAGTCGGCTTCTTCCCAGCCGAATGTGTCGCGGTAATCGGAGACAAAGTTCCACGTCATTTAACAGTCTCGGCTACGGTCAGATCGAAATTACCGGTAAAACCGGTGCTTAGAAAGCACGGAAAATTAATCGCCTTCTTCAGATCGTTTATCTTGAACAGACCATCTAGGAGAAGGTTAAAACAATCTGGGATTTTAAAGGAACGTGTATTTGGTTGCGATCTGGGTGAACATCTTTTGAACTCCGGTCAAGATGGTAACTCATTATTATTATTATTATTATTATTATTATTATTATTATTATTATTATTATTATTATTATTTTATAACAAATAATTTGTTAAAACAATTCAACTTTTGGTTTTATGATTTCATTTGAACAAATAGTTCCAACGGTTCTAACGTGTTGCGCCGAATTCATTGAAAACCATGGCCTCGTCGATGGTATTTACCGACTAAGTGGTGTCACCTCCAATATTCAAAGATTAAGAAATGCGTTTGACGAGGATCGCGTTCCAGCATTGCATTCCGATGAAAGTATACTCCAGGATATCCACTCCGTTGCATCCCTGTTGAAAATGTATTTCAGAGAATTACCTAATCCCTTGTGCACCTATCAACTTTATTCAACATTTGTCAGCGCCGTGCAAGCCAATAGCGATGCGGAAAGATTGAGACGAATGAGAGATGCAGTTAGAAAATTACCCCCACCTCATTACAGGTAAATTTATTTATTGGTTATTGAATGAAGCTATTGATGAACATGATTGAACAATCAATTTTGAATATTTTTTACAGAACGTTAGAATATTTGATGCGTCATTTGGTAAGAGTGGCAGCTCGTGGCTCGGAAACTGGGATGACACCGCGAAACGTTGCAATTGTTTGGGCACCGAATCTCTTGCGATGCAAAGAATTAGAAGTTGGTGGTGTGGCAGCTCTTCAAGGTGTCGGAGTACAAGCAGTAGTGACAGAATTCTTAGTATGTTACGCTGAATTAATATTCGGTGATGGACCGGTCGGTAGACCCAAATCTTTAGCCATCACGACACCTGCACGTTTACTCAGTTTGGAGGAAGCAAGAAATAGGAGTGTAAGAGGTGAACCAGATTATATTGAAGTTGGTGCGGGTCCAGCAGGTTTGCCATTGCATTATCATACGGTGATAGAACTGCCACGAAAGAGAAATGGCTCGAAGCGTTCACCGTCATTAAACTGGAGAGCTTTGTTCGGTAGAGGTGGCTTGGGTGGTACCAGAGGCAAAGCCAGACAAGTTGGCACGCCACCCCAAGTAGAAACGGTGCCAAGTTCCTTAAACTCTTTGCGACGATTGAGACCTGTCAAAAGTGCGGATAGTTTGGATGGCGAGGACAGTTTGGGCCCTTTATTAGGGCCACCACCAGCTAGACCCTGCGGTCATAGTAGATCAGTATCTCACGATTCTTATTTCGATCATCTGGCTGATGCACCTAATGCTACATCACCACTCGATCTTTCGGAGATCCAACTTAATTTTGATCTCGAAGAAAGAGAAATGAGAATGTTTTCAGAAGAGGAGAGTGCTGGCGTTGCTTCGGTCGAAGCATCACCTCGAAGACAGAGGACGGAAGGTACTCAGTGTCCTCCAGTTACCGGAGGTTCCAAAAGAAAACGATCGAGACTCGAAGAACGATTGCACTGCGACGTTGAATTACGTTTTATCGATAGTCAAAGTCCCGATCAGGTGTGTGACATTTTCATTTTAAAATAATGAAACATAACCTGTCGATATAATTTTAACCTATTAATAATGATTATTTCAGGTTATGGTTTCCGCAGATGTACACAACATGGAAACCCCATCACCATTACCAACTCCTGGTTATTTGCCATTATTGTCCGAAGCATCGACACCTTTAACGCCTGCAACATTGCAAGGAACTTCACACTCTACTTCACCTATACCCGTTAATAGTCCTAGGATAAGCTTTCGAAGTTTTACTTTACCGTTAGAGATCGACGACGAACAAACAACTAATACGAATAATAATTTGAACAGAGCTAGCGTGTCTTCCGATAAAACATCCGACCCTAGTCATAGGTTATCAGTAAGTTTAAACGAACAGAATAACGCTAAGTCTTGCGAAATAATACGTAGCTACGATAGACACGAGGATCATTATAGTAATAACACTGTAATAGATCAATCCAAAGCTCGAAATAATGAAGAGTCAACGGATGCTGGAATATCGGATATTCCGGATCAAGAAATGACCCCTTGCGAGAGGTTAATATCATTGTGCAGCGAAGTTGAGTCAAGTAGATTAACTTCATCCTCCAAAGACATTACGGATGAGTCCGAGTTATGTCCAATGGAGAAAAATAAATTAATAGATAAACAAGATACATCGAATGTTAAAAAGAAAGAAACCCCAAATAATAATAATAATAATAATAATAATAATCATCATCATCGATCAAGTGATATACAGAATCAAGAAATGAATTCCGATTTACACGTACAACACGAATTACCTGGTTTACCTTTATCAAACACAACTGATCTTGATTCACCGATGTCTTGTGAACAAACTTTGGAAGATTTGCCAGATTCCGGTTTCGTAATATGCGATAGTTCCGATAAAATCTTTACCAATACGGAAACACAACCGATGGTTACTACAACCAATGATTCTGGCGAATGGGTTATCGTCGAGAGGACAACTGGTTCAATTACAACACCTAGCAGTGAATCCAGTAGTCCTAAAGATCCTTTGGAAGGTACCATGAATCCTGCAATAGCTACAGAAGCACCCCAATTGAGATCAATGTCTGAAAATATTTCACGAACATCTTTGGACTTGACGATGGGTTCTACGGTTGATACGGACACTTCTTGTATTGGGGCTAGCGATTTAACCGAGAGTCCTGTTCTCGCACAAGTATCTGGTGACATGACGTGTGATGTCACCGATGTCAAAGATTACAAGGATTTCGATGAACACGACGACACCCAAAGACCATCCACCACAACCTACACCAACGAATTTACGAACGATTTACTGTCCCCTTTACAAGATCAAGACAACGGTAATGACAAAGTATGCGAGCTGAATATAACTGACATCGAATCTAACGAGGAGCCATCCAATATGAAAATGGACAATTCTTTTGTTCGCATTGACAACAATACCCACGTACACGGTAATAATAAAAATCAAGAATGCGAAACTGATAAAACACAAAATATGATGAAACAAAAGCAAAACGATATACAACGATCAATGGAAAGTCAACAAAAATTACAATATTCGCAACACAGTGATCACCAAAGATGTTCACAACAATTGGACAAGAATAAAAAAGTCCATGGAATTGAAACGGAAGAGGAGGAGGAAGAGGAAGACGATGATGATGATGACGAGGAAGACGATGACGATGACGATGACAAAGAGATGTCCAAGTGCCAAAATTTTGATCAAATCTCTCAGAAACAACAGAATCAAAGTCCCCAGAATAAATATATTACAAAACACGATAACAAAGAGAGTCCTAAGAGAAACAGCATACGTCATTCGCAATTACGTGAGAATATTGAAGTTGTCATACCGTCAGAAAATGCAGCTGAACCATGCGAGATTGCACATGTACCGGAAGGTGCATCGGAAGCAATGCCATTGGATGATTCATCGTCATTTTCAAACGCTTCCTCACCGGTTGACGATTCGATAGTTTTACGAGACACAGCTGCTATTTTACAAGAATTAGCATTGCAAAGATTGTCCGGTGGTATGGTAGGTGACCTATCCATTCCACCTAGAAGAAGATACGAGACCACCGAGGTTATTAATCGCGAACGAAGAAGTTTTGATTCCGAGATAGGTCGTGAAATAGTCAGGGAAAGGAAAATGCGTCAAGAATTGGATTCGGCTAGAGGTAAATCAGAGGAACCACCTGTAAATAACAGTAGCACTACCACCCATCATTTGCCACCATGTTTAAGGGCTCGTCATGCAAGAGCAACACGTGCAGCATTGAGCAGATCCCTCGACGAGGCGAAATTCAATCAAATGACCAGCGGTGATTCTTCCTTACCTGTCAAACAATCATCGAATGACGTTGTTCAACACAGTTCTACCCCTAACGTTGGCACCGTTACCAGCAGTAACAATCCCTCGCCTAATTGTTCTGATAAAATTCAATTGAAGAATCTCGGTGGTCTCGACTTGGGTGACCCACAGTGTCGAGAAAGAATAGAAAAGTACAAAGAGGAAAGGCGGACGTTTCTAAGGGACAAATATAGATCTGAGAGTTTTCGTGGTATGTCCTCGAAATCTGAAGGAGGTGATGGTGAACAGGCCTTGCTGGCAAGATTAAAGCAGAGAACTTCAAGGCCCTCATTTCATTGACATTGAGCTTGATACCAATTTCTCTGAGCATTCTTTTTCTTTTTCTCTCTGTCATAAATAAATTTCTCTCTATCCTTCTCTTTCTCTTTGTTTGTCTGTCTGTCTGTCTGTCTGTCTGCCTGCCTGTCTGTCTGTCTGTCTGTCTGTCNAAAGCAGAGAACTTCAAGGCCCTCATTTCATTGACATTGAGCTTGATACCAATTTCTCTGAGCATTCTTTTTCTTTTTCTCTCTGTCTGTCTGTCTGTCTGCCTGCCTGTCTGTCTGTCTGTCTGTCTGTCTGTCTGTCTGTCTCTCTCTGATTCAATTTATGAATCTGCTAAATATATTCAAGCTGCCGATGCTCCCCAATTGCTATGGAAAATTCGATAAAATTCTATTTTTTGTTTTTTTTTTTTGGAGAATAAGACTCGCGTCTCGTTTTTTTTTTTTAACGAGGTTATGTAATTCGTTTGTGTCTTTTCAACTACGCTGATCAAAATGAAAATTGCACTGTGTCTACATTGAACGTGCAATATTTATTATTAATAATATTTTTTGTTTGTTTACCCTTCTCTCTGCAACCCTTCAATTTTCTATATTAAAATATTTCCCATAATTTATTATCGCGAGTATAATAATTTTTTGTTTATCTGTTTTTTCTTCTTCTTTTTTTTTTTTTTACTTCATTGTTATAAGAACTTTTTACAATGTTAAGAATAATTTTTAATGATAATATTTTCCCAAAGAGATAAGGTTAGATTGTCTAATCGTAATTTATTGTGTTTTATTGTTATATAATTATTATTATTATTATTATTATTATTATTATTATTATTAATATTAATATTAATTATATCGGCTTCTATTGTACGTTTTTACTTGGAATGTATATGTACCAGAGTTATGTGCGTGTATGTGTGTATGCGTGTGTGTGTGTGTTACTCTATGTGCGGAATTGCATTTAATTAATTAATAAATAAATAAATTAATTAATTAATTAATAATTAAGAAAGTATTCGAGTGAGAGCTTACTCGTGTGGGTTTAGAATTTTTATTATGTAACGAGAATATTTTTCAAACGCTTCTTCTTCTCTGCCGCCATTAGGATTATAAATAAGAAAAGAAAAGAAAAAAGAGAAAAGAAAAAAAAATGAATTGAAACAAAAAAACAAACAAACAAATGYGTCGTTATGCGTTGTATTTTTGTTTTTGTTTTTTTTCGTTTTTTTTTTCGTTGTTACACAATTACTGATTTTTATACTAAAAAATGAAATATCTTCTTTTATATTGAAAATTTTTATATTTAAAAAGCTTGTTGAAATGAGGTTAGGTTTTCTTTTTATATATATATATATCTATATATGAATATATTAGCAAGACTTTTTTTTTTACCAAGCGCCTTATTCAATGCTTATGCAAATGTTGATTCATAAATATTTTCTTTTTATTTAAATAACGCGAGTTTTGCTGTTAAAAAAATAAATATTATTTAATCCTCTGGTACACATTTATATAATTTAAATGAATTTGATGAATGATAATGGGTTTTCTTTTTTAAATATATATATATATATATATATATGTATTATATAATATGAAAAAAAAGAAAGAAAATGAAAATGATGCAAAAAAATTTCGAATTAAGTTTAAAAAATTAAAATTAAGTTTAAAAAAAAAAGTGTAACAAATATGTTTATGTTCTTTTTTGTGGACTGGTCCACACAAACACAGATAGATTTATAATAATAATAGTAAAATAGCTTTTGTATATGAATTATGCTTATTATCATTTTTATTTAGTGCATATATTATTAATGATATATGTATATGTATATGTACACATACACACGTGTTATGTTTAATATATATTGGGATCTCTCTGGCAAGAAGGGGCATGGTGTAGCAATTCAACCTATGTACTCTAATTTTGTATTTAGCCACCAGATAGCGTATTCAAGTGCTACAGATTAGGGACCCTTTAAGAGGGGACGCGCCATACACATTGCTGAGGGACAGGAACTCGTGTAGTCACGTGATTGCGCGCAAATGATTCAACGAAACAGATTTGATGCAACGGAAACTGTCCCCCCCAAATTTTCAGCCTAGCAATGTGTATGGCGCGTCCCTCCTATAGGGTCCCTACTAGAGATCCCATCACGTGACGGTAGCAATTCGACCTATCTACTCTAATTTTGTATTTAGCCACCAGATAGCGTATTCAAGTGCTAGAGATCCCAATATATTGGTTCTAAAGCAAGATTACGTGATACAATTTTGAAAATTATTTGGTGTTTTTTTGTTTTTTGTTTTTGTCGAACCAATTGTTGTCTCGAAATCATTAAAAAAAAAAAAAAAAATGATATTATTTTAATTTTAAAAATAAATAATAAATAAAATGAAGATTAACATTAAATTCTATACAGGATGAAATAGATGAGAATTATTATTAATTATATGAATTATTTCTATTGGTTGTATGAAGAGAGAAAGAGAGAGAGAGAGAGAGAAGAAAAAAGACAAAGAGAAAGAGAAAAAAGAGGAAAATGTTTTTTTTTAAACATTGTGATGTAATTATGTTAAATTTGGAATTTTGATTTATTGTTTCAAATACCTAAGTGGCCTTGAATTATTTATTTGATCAATGTATACATCGTATTTTATAATATTGTTAGTGTTTCTTTTTTTTTTTTATAAAATTAAATTTAATTAAATAGAAATAAAATAACCTAAAAAAATTCTCATCGATTCATCCCAGTTATAAAAGAAAATCGATAAAATCGTAAATAATAATTTGAAAATAAACAATTAGTAGAATGATTGACATTCGTCATCTGTTGAATGATCTTGAATAAAAAGTGAGGTTAAATAATTTATAAAAATTAATTCACACAATTGTAATTGATAAATAATAATAATAATAATAATAATATTCCTCCGCATTTATTAAAAATCTATCTTTTACGCGCGAACAAAAAAAGAAAATTGTTAAAGTAGAAGTAAAAAAAGCAAAACACACACACACAAGAAAAAAAAAAAAGAAAAATGCTCAAGTGATTTTCTCGTGCTAATTAAATCTAAGTAAATTAATTAACTTTTTAATTTATAACAAAAAAAATATATATATATATATATTAATGCTCTCTATTCTACGAACTAAACTAAACTAAATAAAAAAAAAAATAAATAAAAAATTTTAAATAAATCGTCGTAACGTTTCCAAAATGTCGTCTTGAAAAAATGGCGGAGGTTAGGAAAGAGGGGTGGGGAGATTCAAACGAAAAGATGCATGCAATTATAAATTATTATAAACAAAAATTACTCTATATATTTTCTCGTAAAAATGAAAAATAATAAAAAAAAAAGAACACATACACACATTTAACACGTACATTCGACACAAACAAATATACGCATACACAAACTTATTATATATTCACGTAGTACTCAAAACATTTTTTCTATCCCTGACCAAGAAACAAAAAAAAGTACATTAAATTAAATTTTAATTAGATAAACCAAAAAAAAAATATATACACACACACACATATATATATATATATATATATATATATCTTATTTAACGAACAACGGCAACATTTGCAACAAGTTCAAATTGATAATTATTAAACGCGACATTTTTTTTTTTTTTTTTTCGAAATATTTATTAAACAAAAAAAATTGCATTCAAAATTTTACTCGAATATAAAAAAAAATGATATTAATAATTAATATAATATAAATTATATATAATATAAAATATATTGTAACGCGTTATAAAAATCTTTCAAAAGTGATCTCTCTCTCTCTCTCTCTCTCTCTCAAATGGTTCTTACCCCATAAATTGTAAATTATTATTATTTTTTTTTTTTTTTTTATAAATTTAACAACTAAAATATTAGTTTGACAAATTTCTAAATCAATTCACTAGCTCAAATCTTTGTATTTTATTTCTTTTGCAATTAGTAAAAAAACAAATGCAAGTGAAAACAAACAAAAAGAAAAAAAAAATTAAACAAATATGCATGCACGAGTAGTTGAATGTATTTAAACGAACGAAAATAATAAATAAATAAAGAAGCTATTAATAATAACAATAATAATAATATTAATAATAATAATAATAATAATAATAATTAATGATTAGCACGATTAGGGGAAAAAGAAAGGATAAATAAATAATTCTCGAAACATTTAAACGATCCCTCTCAAACAAACCTAACCTAACCTAACTTACGTATATTATTTATGCCATATTATATAAAAAAAAAAAAAAGGCCTAGGTAGTTTTAACGAGTTTCAAACCTTTCTTCAATTCCTTCTAATGTAAAACACCATTTTTTGAAAACATTATTAAACACTTGATATAATAATTAATATATAATTATTATAAAAATATAAACAAACACAAAGGTAAACTAATAAACAATAATATTTATGCACAATATATAATACGCAATAGTGACGATAATAAATAATAATAAATAATAATGATGATGATGATGATAATGATGATGATGATGATGATGATGATGCATCTAAAATAAAAAAAAAAAAGGGATGTTTATTTTTAATAATTTTCAATTGTCACAGTGTCGAGATTGTATTGTAAACGTACACGTATGATTAAAAAAAAAACATAATTCAGTATTAAAAATCAGAATGATTAAAGAAAAAAAAAAAAAAAATGAAATAAACAAAATGAGCCTAACGAATAATAATAAATGCGGATTGTATTAATTGTGTTGAATGTAATGAAAATGATGAATAAGAGACAATTGATGATGTAATTTAAATGATAGACAATTTGTGAAAGAAAGTTTGTAAGAATTGAGGAATGTATGTGAAAAGAGGATGAAGAAAAGATGGAACAACAAGGGGTGGTTGAAAGTTTATCGATGGGGGATGAAATGAAATCCGCAAGACGACCACATAAGAAGACTAATAATCCTACATGTAACATTGAAGGGCTGATAGTAATCTTGCTTTTGATCGTTTACACAAAAAAAAAAACAAAAGCCCACCGTATTTTTTAGCCTAAACATTTTTCGACCTAAAACTAATTTTTTTGTTGTTGTTTTTTTTTTTTTCATTATGTTACGTCTTTTTCTATTAGATGTAAAATTAATTAAAAAGTAATGTTTTGTTACTAGAGAATACCGTTTTGCCTACTACAAATATTCTTCTTATAATTATGTATATATATATATGTATGTATGTATGTATGTATGTGCATATATATATATATATATTCATATATAGAAATATATATGTAAACAAAATATAAATATTATAAATATGAAGAAGTTATTTAATCGAAAAGATTTGTCTATCGCCTGCATAAATCCTCTAACCAAAGTCATAATTATCACGAGTGTTGAAATGATTGTATGTAAAATACTGACGTCATTATAAACATAACCTAAAAATCTAAAATTCGAGGAATCTACCGTTACCAGCTAATGCTACAAACGTTAGAGTTTAGTGGGTTTAGTCTTCAAAGTTAGCATTGTTTTATTATTTTGTACACTTTTTCGCTTCCATTTTGTAATTTAGGCAGATATTACAAACTATCCCTCACAACCTATTGCCATCTATACGCGTAAAAACCATAAAAGGTGTACTCTGTACTTGGTTCAACAGGAAAGCTGAGGATGAGCAGGAGAACAAGGGGGTTAGTGTTGGTTTAGGAAGGGAAGAGGTTACGTCAGGTCGTCAGTTACATTGTCATCGAGAAACAAGCTCTTTTTGATCGTGTGTCGCAAACCCCTTTAAAAAAATAAAAGGCATTGAATGAGGTGGGACCTTTAGTCTTTACTACTTCTCTTTAAACGTCGTGATAGAGTGGTTGAAAGGTGAGTACCACTCGTAATTGTCCTGGCCGGAAGAAGAAGAGGTTGTGATGATAATGGTGGTGGTGGTAACCCTCTTCCTTTCCTCCCCAGTACCCCTCTCCCCACGGATATACCTGAACCAGATGAAGACGAAGAAGAAGAAGAAGGTGAGAGGTTAGAAAGGGGGTTGAAACTGGGAGAAGAGGGGGGACTGGGTGCGGAATGGCAAGATGAAGGAAGGAGGGTTAGTTAGAGAGGGTTAGCGGGAAAAAAAGTGGAAGAGTCGAGGCCGCTTTTATATCGCGCGAAACGAGGACCACTCGAGGGGCCCCAGGAAGTACCTCGGTTAAGAGCCCGACTCCGTGACTATCGGCGAATCTTTCTCAGTAATTATTTTTAAACACGTCGTGGAGATATGAATCTCCCTGTTCACGTAGGAACATACCACCCCCAAGCCCTTCTTCTTCTTCTTCTTCTTACCCCCCCTGTACCTTCTGTTATAGTTCTCTCTCTAGGAGTACCGAACAACTCTGTAAACTCTTGGGGGACACTTCTATACGTACCTAACTAAATAACAGGACTAATCAGGCCTCCCAAGCCCCAGACTAGCACGTACACTGTACTACTACTCCTTTATTTTTTTTTGTTTTTATTTGTATGTGTGCACGTGTTGGTGTATCATCTCATAAAGACGTGTGAAGTTAGCGTTGATGATTTATTTTACCGCGAAACATATAACCGAGAATCTTGTTGATGTGTTTTTCATTTTCTGGTCGATTTTCTACTACCACTATTCTCGTTCAAACAAAAAATATTATATAAATGAACAATTTATCATTTTGTTAGAATATTTGTTATTTTTATCATTTATTGTGAATATTCTTTCTTTCTGTGGTGTATATTGGTATTTTCTATCTTCCTCTGACTTGATTCCCACCACCCCTTTAGAGGGTAGCTAGGTAGGTAGATAGGCAGGCAGGCAGGCAGGCAGGCCGCCTTTCAGGGTGTGCAAATCGAATCAGAACGCCCCCGCAGGGTCGTCGACAATGTTATTTGTTAGCGGAAGCGTCGTAGTAACCGGAGGTTGAAACGAGGCCAGATTGGCCAGGGTGATCAAGTTAAACGGCACGTGGGCAGTAATGCCGTTGCCTATGCCACTACCAACTTGCCTTCCCCGTTCTCTCAATTTCTATCAAAGACCCAAACCTCGTATTCCCAACTATGAATCCTTTCTCGAGTTTATATCTTTGGATTCCCTGATGTTGTTACTCTCAAAATATCTACAATTTTCTATAATGTTGTTAAAATGTTAAGTTTTAATCATTTTAAATTAGGTTTCATCATAACCTAACTTTCAATCTTACTTATTGTTTTTTTTTTTCTTATTATTTTTTTTTCCTGTGTGATTGTACAATTAAAATTGTTAAAAGTTGCAACAGAATGAAATGTTTTCTAAAATACATCCAAGTATTTATTTTTGTATCAGTTGAATAATATTTAAAGTTAGAATGTATTAAAGAAGATTCGCTAGGATTTTCTCAGGATGGAAGAGTACTCTAGGGTGGATTTATCTCGAGGGTTGGTTTGTTGCTTGCTTGGTTGGTTGGTTGGTTGGTTGGTCGCAGAGCTGTGGATTGACACGCGTCGACGTCTTGACAGCTTGTTAGCCTAACGGCCTAACTCCGTTCATAGAACACGATGCGCTTGAGCCTCTTTAGCGCTCTTTAGCTTGACATTTCGATTCGCGGGAACGTTATACTATACTACTACCATTTCAAATCCTCCCCCGTTCCCCCATCCCCTTGTGAAGTTCCATTTACACATCGTAGTCTCGAATTAACCTTGTCGCATTTTTGATTATTCACAAATCGGATAAAAATTCTTCATTGTCCTAATTGTCGTCAAATTCATTCTTTTCAAACTGTAATAATATTTTACGTACATATCCCAGAGATTATTTATGGTTGTATTCAATTCTGAAAAAAAAAAGAAACAAAAATACAGTACTTATTGATTATTCCAAAAAAGTTATAGGTTAGGTCAAGTTAACTGTGTTAACCTAAAAGCATTGAAAGACAAAAACACTAACAACAATAACAGTAAGTAAAAACAATTAAAAAAGAAACATATAAAGACTATAATAATCCACCGGGTGATCTAAAATCAAGGATCAAACGTAAGTGATCTCTTAAAGTGATACAACACTGGGTTGGCACCATATGGTTCGTTACTCAGCTTACGCGCCATTTAACAAAGCAACAAAGAAGCCCATGTACACCTACACACACACACACACGTTCACACATACTCGATATTTGTGTTCTTATATGGGGAAAAGAGTGATGATGAAGATAGGAGGAAGATGATAAAGATAAAAAATATATATATAGATAGATAGATRGAGAATGCGTGAGAGAGTAATTTCGTTTGATATGATTACGCTTGCTGTTCGACGCTCGTCGTAGGCTGTCCGTCCGCTTAATATTCGGGCCCCCTTTTCGATCTTCTCTTGTGATGTACGCGCCGCTACTCGACGTTTTATGTACGGACTATATAAAGAGGAGTAGGAGTAGGAGGATGAGGATGAGATGGTGAGGTAGAGAATGAACAGGGGAAGAGGGTAGAGGTGACGTGGAAAAGCGACACGAACGTAGGGGTGAAAGTGAGAGATGAAGAGGGATACTGAACAGTGAGTGTGATTGTGAGTTAGAGAGAAAGATAGAAGATATAGTAGTCACCTACACGAGTCAGGGGTGGAGGAGGGAGGTTAAACTCGTAGGTGAATGCATTACACGTACCTAGAGCCACGCATATCGGTACCGAACCCCTCCGACGGAAAATAATGAAAGTAATGGGAACACGCCCACTGCATTTAGTCCGCTCGACCCAACTATCCCGCCTCAAGCCCCTCTCCCTAACCAACCCCTTCTTCTGAACGTCCAGCTCCCCTCCTTCTCACACCCTCTCTTGCACTTGCTCTCTTTGGTAGAGGTGCTCGCGCGCGCGCGCGCAACCACCCCTTCCTATTCCTTCATCCATCCCAACCAACCCTCAACACAAGCAAGCAAGCAAGCAACCAACCACCCACACTGGTTGTCAACCGTTCGTCGTTGGCACCCTGGGCACCCGAAGGCCTCGGCCGTGTAAGGCCTCGTTCATCCCCAACCCCTATTGGCTATTGTACCTGCCACTTCATTGTCCTTTATTTCATTATTTTCGCCGCATTCCGCTTCGTCGCTTCTACTTTTGGGATTCCCCCTTCAATTCTTCCCTCTTTCTCTCTCTCTCTTTCTCTCTTTCTCTCTTTATCCGCCTATCTATCTTTTTCCCCTTTATTTACGTATCGTAATAATAGACGTCTTAACGGAATGTAATAAACGTCATAAATGGCACCCGTGATCTTATTAATTTGCAGGCTACCTGCTAAGATACCCCGCTGTCTCTCTGTCACTTTATTTTTTATTTTTTATCTTCTGTTTTGTTCTGTTCTGTTCTGTTCTCTCTTTGGTGAATATAAAAAATTGAATAGGGACAAAAATAAAAATATTCAATCACGGATATTCTGTAATACGTTCGTTATTTGTTTCCTCTTACTCAACATTGTTCTCCCGATATACCTGAACGTAAAAAAAAAAAAAAACAGTTTGAGTATTCCCTTCAATAAAAGCTAGCTCTTTGATTAAATAGTCACATGTTTTAGGACAAGTTAATTTTATTTTAATGATTAAATCGTTCTAAATTCAACTAACAACAATATTTGTAGAAAAATGTTCATTCAATCAAACTATCTTGATTATTTTCCTTTTGTTTAAACAACATACTCAACCACAAAATCATTAGAAAGACGACGTTGAGCTAGAAATATAGATAGGAGAGTAGAGAATCTAATGCATAAAATCTCGAGAATGACGTATCATCATCCCAAAGTGTATTCGAGAACGTGCTTCGTGATTTGGTCCGATAATACGATTACCTTCCTCTCTTCATTCCTCTATCTATGTCTATCCAAACCTTGTTCTATCATCCTCCACTTGGTAGGTTTGTCGTGGGCCCATTGGGATGAAGGGTCGAGGGTAAACGTCAGCAGGGGTGGAAAGGAGTAGTCTACGGTGTTAGTATCCTTCTCTCTCTCTCTAACTTATATAACCACCCCAAGTACCCCATCTCTCATTCACTCAGTGAACCACCCTAACCACCCCTTCTCTCTCTCGCTTACTTCATTACTCTATACACACAGAGAACCCTAAACCAAGAGAGAGAGAGAGTGAGTGAGTGTGTTAGAGAGAGAAACTGAGTAGCTTCTGCTTGCTCTGATCCCTCGCAATTACTTCCCATTATCTGGGTATTAGGATTCAGCCGAACTGGAAGCACGGAGTATCCCACAGGCTCCGCCTATATTCTCGTCCTCTTCTTATAACCAACGGCTCGTCCGTATCTACCACAGTTACGTGCCAGGACGTAGTAAACCCCATCCCACCTACCACCACCACCACCACCATCATCTCTTTTTCCTAGTCAGGTTCACCTAACCGAATCTAATGTTACTCCGCAACAGGTAGCAAGATTTTCTCTTATCTATAATCATTCCTTATTTCATGAGTCCTCATTGATAATATTAATCATCAATTTTTCAAACATTTGTTTGAATCATTTTTTTTCATCATTTCATCTCGTTGTCTCGAGTCTTTTCATCAAACGTATTGAAATTCTTTCTAAATTGGATTACCAATAGAATCTCCGAGAAAGTAACTTTTCCTTGACCACAATTCACTCACTCACACTCGTTTCGTTTTATTTTTTTTATTTTTTTTTTTTTACTTTTGTCAAATTGGTAACAACCAAACAATTGAACACTTACCTTTTCTTTTATTGTTCAAACTTTACGTCATATTGTCTCGTCTTATTGTTTAATCGTTTTTTTTTTGTCAATTTTATAGTTGCGCGTGTGTGTGTTCAAACTAAACTGTGGTTCATGGGGTGGGGGTGGGGTCTATTAAAGTTTCCCTTTTGTAATCGTTAAGGGCTGGAAAATGTCTCGAACGTCAGAAGGAAGAAAATGTCAGGCAATTAGTGTGGTTTCCTCAATGGTTCTTTTGCTTAGGACATCGTCAAATGTCAATTTTGGGGATGAATGGGGGAAGATTAGAATAATTCAAACTACATGCAGCTAATAAAGTATCTAATAATAAATAAATAAAATATATATATCTACTGTTTGAAGTGTCATTTGGGTATTTGATTAAATGAAGACACATGGTCGACGTCATAGTACGACATTTTAATTTCCAACGATAACCGCAGGCTAACTTTACACTTCGCTATAAAAAGTGACACGAGAGGACTAGTTCTTTTTATTATTATTATTTTCATTTCATGTTTTTTTTTTCTTTTTCTTTTATATTACTGCAACTTTGTTGTCCCTATAAAAAGTGTCGCGTAAGCTCGATCATCAGCCAGTCATTTTGTTTGTGTTAGCAGCATTTTTACATTCAATTCCCACCAATGGAATCTGACTAAGAAAGAAAACAAATCTCATCCTTTCTTTATCCAAACCTAAAGATTTGCTATGAATAATCCCTTTTCTTCTCGAATACACTTTTTGTTTTTTTTTAATAATAATAATAATAATAATAATAATAATAATAATAATAATAATAATAATTTTGTCATTCATATCAGATCACACCTTTTTTTTTTGTTTAGAAGAATTTCTTTTTCCGTATGGCACAAATTGATGATTTATATTCATTTGATTTATCCTCATATTCACTAATGCGCGCGATCGTTTATATTTGTTGTTAATAATTTTTTCGTTATTAATAAATTATTGTTTAATTAATTCTAATATCCCGTTTAATCCCTAAATGATTTTCAAGGATGATTTTGATGTCAGGTTTATCCTTCGATCTACGAATATGTTAATGTGTGTAATTATATTCCCGCACAGAATTGAACCTGCATTTTGGTGAACCACAATGATGATGATGATGATGATGATGATTATAATAATCGTACGAAAAAAATTCCGGAGATTAACACACGTTTAATCGCACACGATTTCACTTTTTATTTAATTTCTTTTTTTTGCCGCCACCCCCCCCCCATTTGTCGAACAACAAACAACACCGTCTCGAAATTTACCAAGTCCCATCCGAGTTTAACATCGTCTTCGAGTTAAAACGAAGACGAAGACGAAGAAGAAGAAGCTGATAGTTCGAAAAAAGTAGAAATAGAAGTAAAAGTAGTGATGACAGGTTGAAAATAAATGTTCCACAAGTTGAATTCATCATCAACGTTGGAATTCTCAGCGATGCTGTTGACGTTGTTGAACGCCATGTTGGTGTTGTTGCTGATGGGATGATTGATGATGCGAAAGGGTAACAACAGGATGTTGATGTGGATGTGTCGTCGTTTGATGAAATGATGGTGTCGATGAACTACGTTTTGGCAGGTGTAAACTTGCTAAGCTCCTTGAAGGTGATGGTTCTTCATCTTCACCAAGAATATCAATTTCATCTTCATCAGAATCCATTGCTGCGTCGCTGCTTCCTCGCGATTCTCTACCACCACCTGCACCACCACCACCACCACCGCTGCTCAATGAGAAGTCCACCGGTCTTTCTGTTGATAATCAAAAAATATCCGTACGATAATTAAAAAAAAAACAACAACAACAACAAATTATTCATTAGTTCATTTGATATATTAAATCTTTGCACTAATAAGAAAATCTATATTTCAATTTTTATTTTGCAGTAACATCTAACAATGTGCTTTTAAATCATTTTTATTTCAAGTTAAACTTTAACCTACATAAATCACATAGCCAATTGTAAAATATATTAACAAATTCAATATAACATTATTATAATTTTTCAAGATTACAATATCTTTTAAGATAAAAACTTAGGTTAAGTCACACTCAAACATAGGAGTGCAAAGGTTTAATCAAATCTAACCTTAATTTTCTAATAAATAATTGCAATTTGTACCGCGCATTGTTTCATTGAAATTGTAATAGTCATCATCATTATCATCTGATTGAAATAATAACTGTAAAAGTAACATTTAAAATATCAATCCTGAAACGAGAGACGTAAAGTACATCATTGATCGATCCCAACGTTTCAAAGTGAGAGTACGCGACGGAGTTAATCTGAGGGAAGACAGAAGGGAGAGAAGATGGGTCGTGATCCGAGCAATAACGTTGAATTCGGGCGTAGTCGTGGCAATTGGGGGAGGTAACTGCGTCGCTTTTCACAAGTATAAGGGAAGGGTATAGGGAAGGAGGAAGGGGATGGGGGAGAGGTTGAGAGAGAGTGAGCAAGATAGAGGAGGCTTTATGCACTCAATGCACGATTCTAAAATCGGGTGGCACCGCATCAGGCAGCGTCCTAACCTCTGAGTCCTCGAGTTACTCCGTCTTGCTAGCCAAGATGGCTTCTCGTTCAGAGTAGGAAGGGCTAACGAAGTTATCGAGGCATCTCCTTGGTAGCAAGCTAAGGGGGCACCAAGTAAGAAGAAGAAGAAGAAGAAGAAGAAGAAGGGAGAGGATAGAAATGTCAATGTATTTGTATATATGTGTGTTAGGGGATGGTTGTATGAGTGAGGACAAGTCTTGTCTACCTCTTCATCTTGAACGTCTTCAAGACGCTACCGGATACTTTAAGAAGTCCCCTTCCTCCACTCTCTTTCAGTTTCCCTCTATCATCTACCATCAAAACCCCATCTCCTCTCCCTTTTCCTCCTACTCGTTTCACGATTCCGGTCTTCGAGCAAAATTAGTCAATTATCAGCTAAGTGCTCGACCAGACCTATATTCCTCTCGATTGTTCGCCACTGAGGAAGAAGACTAGTACCCGCCGGCCCGTCTGAGTTGTGTACCAGCATACACACCTAACCCAATTTTATTAGGCTAGCCTCAGCAACTGATAGATAGAGATAGGAGAGGGGGAAAGACCGATCATGATAACGGTTACGTAAATTATTATTTAACTACGAGCGATATACTTTTATTTTTGTACAATCAAATAAATTCATCTTATGTGAGAACAATTCTTGACTAGGCTAACATTGGTGAAAATTCTTGAAGATTTGCTTGAAATTTGTTTATTTTCTTTTTATTCTAATCCTAAGGAATGCCAATATCTATTTATCTATCTATCTATCTATCTATCTCTATCTATCTCTGTAGAGTTTTTAACAAAACCGATATTAATTCATTAAAGGTCAAAACGAGCGTAACGGTTTCGCACAAACATTCTACTTACTAACGAGGAAATACTTCAACGCTATATTCCCAAATTGATATATCAGTTTAACCAACATTTCGTTCAGTCCCCCCCTCCCCCTTCTCCTTCTCCTTCTCTTCCTCCTCATCCTCCTTTTACCCCCTCTTTTTCTCCAACTATCTTGTTCGCAGGTTATCATCGTGGTCCCTACCGCCGCCGCCGCTGCCTGCCTGCCTGCCTGCCTGCCGTGTAACTTCATCGTTGAATTTTCCTCTTGTATAATATAATTTGGATGTAGTAACATTGTTAGCCATACACGATTGCGGCAAATTCTACTATATAGATGGCGATCATTATCTAGGTACCGCTAGTTAATGATTACAGTTCCTGCAAGCCCCCCACCTGGGGGTTATGGTCTGGTTAGTTAAGCCGAACTTGCGTAATTTATTGTCAGTGGAATTTTGGTTGCATTATATCGTCATACTGGTCCATTATTACGATAGTACGGGAATATTTAACACGCGCTAAAATTCTAAAGCTGACCGAGTAAATGGCAAATCGATCGTAATCATAGCGCGAGCCCGCAAAACCCTGACGTAACCCTGACGCAATCGAACCAAATAAGAGACTAGTAAATTTGACTTTTTTTTCCGCATATCAAGGATCAGTTTTTTTTTTTGTTTTGTTTGATGTAATAAAAATATGGCTGAATGATAAAAATAAAAGAACCCAATCAATTGCAGTTAATAACGTGTTTAAAATTGTACTCACCAGCTGGTGATGTCACCGAACCGGATTGCGTACCGCACTGTTGTCCCGACGATTGTATCCCATTACTATTGGAATTGGTGTTCAATTTTCGTAATTGTTTCTTATGTTTCATTCTTCGGTTTTGAAACCATGTCTTAACTTGAGTCTCTGATAAATGCAAGGCTGCTGCTAATTCAACTCTTTCTGGGGTACTTAAATACCTTTGAACTTCGAACCTGGCTTCCAAACCAGCTAATTGTTGATCGCTAAACACCTAATCAATGATCAATTATTATCAATTAAAAAATAATAATGTGTGAGGTTTAATGGATAAACAATTGAAATTGTACTTACCGTTCGTGCTTTTCGTCGTCGACAATGTTTTAAAGCAGCAAGTTCACCGACACCTGGTACAACACCAACCCCCATACCAGCGCTACCAAAAAGTGGTCCCAGAAAAAATGCAGCAGTGGGTGGCGCCGACGGATAACCGGGTAACAAACTGGCAAATTGTTGATACTGTTGATGTTGTTGTCCGTGAGCTGAACTAAGATGTTGATGATGAAGTTGATGATGTGTATGGGGTGGTACGCTACCACGACTGAGAATATCTTCGATTAGAAATGATGTTCGACTTGCGGAGGTACCGTTTTGGCCAGGATGAGCTTGGGCTTGTTGTTGACAGGTCGATTGCATTTTTTCCAAGTTTATTATTTCAACGATGCGTAAGAATCCTCAATAAGTTCTTGCAAAACGTGTACAGATTACACCCTCTTCGTTGATAATAATCGGATGGTATACACTGATGCCATGTTTTTTTGATACTTTTTGAACACTTTGAAAACACCACTAGGAACACTGTTAATCTTCGATCTCAAATACCAACACTTTTCGTAAACAAACTACTGTAATAGTTCACGTACCAAAAAAGAAATGTCTCTCAAAGATTGATAATCTTTTTATTGTTGCACAACAAAGAGAGAGAAAAAAATAAATAAATAAAAATAACAAAGAATAAAAACTATGACACAATAAAACAAGAATCAACTAGAATTCCAAATTAAAAGAATAGGTATCAGATAATTTCGGATAAGATGATAACTGTTTTTGCGGTATTATCCCCACGTAACAACAATTTAATAATAATCGATTAATTAAAACAAAACACACAATGATGATTATTAGCCCAGTTATAGGACAACAACAAACCCACTATTTAGTTTCGTACAATACAATAACCCAAATAATAAACCAACAAAAAATGATAAATGTGTATTATTATTTTGCCGCGTTGAAGATAAAGATTAGAACAGGATTTAGTAGTCGTTTAGGGAGTATCGGTGCGTGATGATATCCAAGGAGATTCGAGGTCCGATATCTCGCTGTTGGTGACGAGCCCCCGTAGGAACGAACGAACGTACGAACGTAGGAACGAAGGAAGGAAGGAAGGAAGGAAAATCACAGGTTTTGGTGACGCGCGGGCACCCTCGTCGCATGGTAGGAAACTCAGCCTCTCGCCGTACCGACGCTAAATCGTATTGGTTGGCGTCGCGACGCTCATAGAAGCTTAGGGTTGGTCCCAATCAAATAACTGGGCGTTACCAACTCTGAACGTTGTCATGGAAACGTTGGACTCTCCGTGTCGGGAATCATCCCTCCAGTAGTATTCTACATATATGTTCACCATTCTAAAATCCTATGTGTGTGTGTGTATCAAACGGGTTCAACACTAGTCCAAAGGGGTGTAACAGAGATAAAGAATGTGAGATAGAAGATCGAAGAAATTCCAGCCCTTCCTTCAAAACTCCCAACCCCCATTTCCTCTACCCTTCCTAACCCCTAACCCCTCAAAGCCATTCGCGCGCGTCTTTCTCAACCCCTTCTTGCCTCCTCCACACCCCTTTAAGCTTCTTCACTTCTATTTCTCCAGATTTATTCGCATATTCACTTCTATCCTGTTTTGTTGTTGCTTTCTATCTACTTCTATCTATCTAGATATCTAGATATTTAGATATTTCTTTACCTTGCGTACACGTGCATGTGCATTTTATCTTTATCGTCGTTCCCACCAACCGGGAAATGGATATACACCTATGGTATCATCCTCTTTTTCCTGTTTATATATTCAAAAATGTGGATTTATGTTTAGGAAAAGGGACACGAATGTGAAGAGAGGGATGTTGAAGAACGTTAGACGAATGCCACCTTTCGTATACGATTGTCGTACTTTCTCCAAAGTTACATTGAATTTTCTGAAGGAATTGAAGGAATGCCTTCTTGAATCGGTGATGCCATTCACCCATTCACCCACCCACCCCCCAACCCTAGCATTTATTATATTCTTCTAACGTCAAGGGTTTCCTTGTTTTTTTTTTGTTTTAACAACAAACTTTAAGTGGAAATATTTCAAAAAAAAAAAAAAACAAAATGATTGAAATTTGAAGATGAAGGTGGTAGAAAATTTTGTTATGGGAATAGGTAGAGTAGGAGGACGATGCTATGCGAAAAGGAATAAAAATAAAAACAAAAAATGGTCAGCTTTTAAATGGTGTCGACTTTGCTTGTGAATTATTCGAGGATTCGCGAAAGCACGTAGACTACTACTATTACAACTACTACTACTACTATTACTCTGACATGAGAGAGAGAGAGAGAGAGAGAGTCGATAGGAACCTTCCACCACTACTCGCATCCACCTATCGAATCTTCGATACCGGCGAGGAGGGATACGGACGCGTGGACGGAACAGAAGCAGCACGAGATTAAATTACTTATCCCGTGGTATATACGGGTGCTTTCTGAACGACGAGTACAACGGTACAGGGTTGCTGCTGCTACTACTACTACTACTACATATATACACGCATACACACATTAACAAAAGGACATACACGTACAAAGGATCAAAGCTTTTCTATTTGACTTTTTTTATTAAATCTTCTTCAATATAACTTATTCATCCATAACAGTAGGTACAAAAATTACCTACCAACCTACCCCTCCCCCTTTTCTACTTTTATTAATTCGTATAATAATAAAATAACCAAGTATTCTTAAGTTTAATCGTACGATCAAATGTTTAAATGTATTGGGTTGATTCGCAAAGTAATTTCATTCTAACAAAATAAAAATGAAAACAATTTTTACTTTCTAACCTAAAACCTAGACGTCTTTTAAGTGAACATAAACAGCTGAATTTGATCATTATTTGCCAGTTTGTATCAATTAATGCTTTTATTGTGTCAGGGAATAAACAATATTACTTTCTGAACAACCCAATAGTTTATCATACTCGTTGAACCTTTTTTTTGTTCTTGTTTTACTATATCAACAAAGTGGGGAAGAACCTACATCAACGTGTACTTAACGAACCGACAAAAATGATGTCGCTAATTAAACAGGGATAAACGATCGATCAGAAAAGACCCTTCAAAAAAAAAAAAGCTTCGTATTAAAACTTGCCAAATTCACAGCTAGCTAGAGCTACAACAACAACAACAACAACAGTAGCAACCCATCATCATCATCATCATCATCATCATCATCATCATAGTAATAGTTGTTGGGTTCTGGTGGGATCGTCCTACAATGTCGTATTTCCCTTTAACAAGTCTCTCGGGACGTTAGCAGGAGCTCGTTCACGATGAAAAACATCGTCAAATGCTTTTATATGTGTGTTGAGAGTGTGATGGATGCATACACGTGACAGAAAAATAAAATCAAAATAAACAAAAATGGACAGATATAAAAAAAAAAGGAAGTGGTATTGGATTGTTCGGAAAGTAATTTCGTTTATCTTTTGTAAAATTGATGACAATTTGTGCTTCCTAACCTAAAACTTAGGCCTATCAAGTGGTCATAAACAGTTGCAATTGATAAATTGAATCCTCACATCGATCTCACGTGTTTTTATTTGCCAATTTGCATTAAATAAAAATCCGAACGATCCAATGTAAGAAAGCGAAAGTCGTCTTAAAAAAAATAAAATGAATCAACGGCAATTAATGAAAAAATACATGAAACAAAAAAGGGGCCATGTTTAGGGTAGGTAATTTGAGTCATAGGAAAGTTGGTTTTGGGCCACGGTAACCAAGGTGGGAATGGATAGAGGAATACAGGAGGGATTGTGCATCGTCTAGGGATCTTATCAATGTGTGTGAAAGAGAAAGAGAGAGAGAGAGAGAGAGAGAGAGAGAGAAAGCAACAGGGACGTGGCCGGACGCGAACGGACACGCGTCGGTAACGCAGTTACTATGACGTGACGTTAATTTACTCAATAATTGTGGAAGGGCAAGTTTCCCCTACTACTCCCTTTCCACCTATGTCTAAATGCCGGCACGCGTCGTCCATAGTCCTTTGTATCCTTGCCACGCTTATATATATATATATATATAGATTTTGCATTGTCCTTGATGATACTAACCAATAAGCCTTTTTTACTTTATGATTGTCATTAATCGTTTTTATGTTTTTTTTTCTTTTTTACAGTTGTTATTTTGACTCATATTAATAAGGGTTGTTATCTGTGTGAATGTATATATGTGTGTATGTGTGTGTGTGTGTGTGTGTTTGTTTTCTTTCAAAGAATTGGATTTGTACAGTCATCTGAAAATGTAATCTCAATAAAAATTCATCTGCAATGTTTAAACGATCGTTACGCCAATGGGAAGAATACTTGAGTCAGATTTGATTTTACAAAGGAATTTATTTTTATTGTTCTTGTCTTTGTTTTTATTATTAAAAAAAAGTATTCGATATACAAAGATTATTCTACGATTAAAAAATAAAAATAAGAAAGAGAGAGAGAGAGATGCGATGATTAAAAATTTTGATCACTCAAAAAAGAGAAAGAAAAAAACAAAAGATAAAATTTAGCAAACTTGAACATGATTATTTTTTTCTTAACCAATCTTAAATACTTTAACAAACAAAACAATATGATATTTAATAATAAATGACAAAAAAAATTTAATTTATTTGAAATGATGTGAGAACGAATTTGTCAAAATAGAAAAAGAAAAAATAGTAACACGTCTAACCTAAAATTTTGTTGATTTACAGACTAGATATAATTAATGTATATATATATTAAGTCTAGCAGAAAATTCTGTCCATTTTTTAAATAAAATAAAATAATAAATTGTTTCTAATTTGAACAATGAATTAATTGAATTACTTTTGAACTTTTGCCAATATGGTAGCCATTTGTATACTCCATTTTAAGAAATGAGGCCTTACCACCTAGTGACGAAAAATTGAACTAACGTTTGTTTCAACGTACAGAATTTTCCGATAGACCTAATATATTAATTATAAATATTATTTAAATATCGTAATCGGCAGATGTGCGTTTGTAAAATGCACGTGAATACGTTGCTGCACCTCTTCCGCAACATGCCACGAAATATCCACGTTGATAAAGAATAATTATTGCCAAACTAATCAAAATAATGAACAATAATCCAATAACAACTCCTATGTGCAATACACCAACTTTGCTATTACAGGGCAATTTTGTATTTGACAACGATGTTAGATTTACTTCTGCATATTCGGACGTTTTACTGCATTTCATTTCGTTAACCTCCTCTCCCATCAATCTTTTTCCATGTTTGGGTAACAAAGTACCAATCTGAAACAAACAAACAAACAAACCTAACCTTAAAAAGAACAGACATTAAAAAGAAAAAAGAAAAATCTTTACATTCAATGAAATTTTGGGTCCCATTTGCAGGTACCAATAAAATGTAAGTTTAAATGTACAGTATGTTACAAAAATAATTAATATTATAAGTAGAAAACAAAATGAAGGAACTTATGCGAGTAGAAAAAGTAAATCAGACGCGAATACAAACGTGACCAAAATTTTGTCACGTAAATTATTTGTTTAACGTATTTTGAACAAACCAAAATAATGAACCTGAAATATTCCCGGTAAAAACGTTTTATCGATAAAAGAAGAAGAAGAAAAAAAAAGATGTATTATTTATCTAAAGGTAACCATTTTGGTCATTATTTTCTTGCTCGAAACGAGATATCAATTGATGGTAGCAATGAACGCGGAATGAGACGTGGCCGATGATCGAGTTAAGTTACAAACGGGATGGGGTATCATGGTGATCAGTTCTTCGTGAAAAGGGATATTGCCATTTTGTGTGTGTGTGTATGTATGTGTACTCCTCGCAAAAGAAGAGAATAAAAAAAGAAAAAAAAATACTGGATGGAGAGAAAAATGTGTGTGTGTGTCTGTGTGTGTGTGGGTGCGTGAGTGCGCGCGCGTATGAACTGCTGTGATTGCCAGAACTTACCAGATATTGATTATCGCAATCGCAGCTCCATTCGTTGTTCATCAGATCCAATTCTTTGAGCTTGTCCCAACTTTCTACGAGTTGCGACGGTAAATATCGTAGGGCGTTATCCGATAAATCGAGAATCTTCAAAGGCGGCCACACGGTCATTCCATGTTCACGCTAATAACAATAACAAATAAGATATTAACTTGTAAAATATCTTTATGGGAAACAAAACAAATATACGTTTGTAATATAGTTTTATACTTGAACACTTTTGGGTACACATTTATTTGAAATATTGTTAGGTTAGCAAGTAAACAAACAAAAAAGAAGTTGCAGATTTTGTCGATAGGTGGCTTTTTAGAATCGGCAATGATTTTAATTGCTTTTAAATTAATATTAAATATTATATTAATTAATTATAATAATAAAAAAATTATTTAGTACTTTGAAATAAAGTAAAGAATAAACTGAGTTAAATTTTGTCTCAATTTTAATGACGTAATGATACGTCAAAGAGTTAATAGATTAATTTGTATCTTAAGATTTCTTTTTCTTTTGATGATAGACACAAAGAAAGATCAATTATTTCAATTTTTTGTTTAAACAATGTTAAATTTGTTTACCTTGGTCAAAGCGTTTCCATCGATGTGTTTCAACAACGGACAATTTTGTATATGAAGAATTTCCAAACTCGATAATTTACCGAACGAACCATTACCAATTTCAATTAAATTTGGCATACAACACATATTTAATTCTTTGAGATTTTTCATTTCAGGAAATCCATTATGTTCGTTCAATGTTTCAATTGGAATTTCGTCAAGATTCAAAACTTCTAAAGCTGACGCCATGGACAAGGCTTTTGGTATTTCGGTAAAATGATTTCCATTCAAGTGCAATTTCTCTAAGTATCTATAATAATAATAATAATAATAATAATAATAATAATAATAATAATAATAATAATAATAATATTAATAATAATTCTATAGAGGACAACGATGATGAATGGGTTTATTAATTAAAATAATTACCTGGGTTTATAAAAAATATATTCAGGTAATTGATTCAATTCGCAATAACTCAAATCAAGTTCTTCCAAATATGGTAGACTACTGATAGCTAAAGTCGTATGACCTGCTAACATTTTGAAAGGATTGTTAGCAAGTATCAACACTTTAAGGGATCCTAAATGTTCAAAAACATCCTGATTCAATGCGTGTAACGAATTAGCAGCTAAATTTAAATATTTCAAATTTAACGGTTCGTAAGCTTCCGGCGAAAATTTACCCTGAAAATAAAAATAATTACAAATATATATATATATATTTTTTTCTATACAAAATTTGGATTTGTTTTTTGTTTCTTTTCTTTTCTTTTCTTTTTAAAAATTGTCATCGCACAATTTTTTCTAATAAATAAAATAATACCTCGAACACATGAGGATTTAAATTTTCCGTGATGAGTTGATTATGACTCAGATCAAGCTCGGTTAGATTAACTATATTTTTGAAAGCACTATTATCTATCGTCGTAATCTGATTTTGTCGAAGTATCAATCTTTGTATGACGACTGATGGAAATGGTTTTATATGAACCAATGTATTTTTTATAAATGTAATCTCATCGATCGATGTTTTCGGCCATTGTACAACCTCGAATGTGTTCGTCAAATTTCGTTCACTGCAGTTCACTAATTTTGCTATTAAATATAAATAATAATTATTAATAATATAACGTAATATATTAAATATATAATAATAATAATAATATCATTTCAAAGATATTTTAATTATCAAAAAAAAATAATCAAATAAATAAACTTGTAGATTAATTCAATTTTGAACAATTTGCAATTACAAATGAATATTATTAATATATTAGAGAATGATATTAATTATAATATAATTATAAATATTAAACAATAAATATAATAAAGAAAACGAAACAAACAATAATGACGTACAAGCGCAGGAACAAATTGTACACAAACTCGGAAGATTTGTTCCCAAAACGACAGATGCGTTGTTTGAATTAATAGTCCGATTTTCGTTAACATTTACATTCGTTGAATTAACAACACTTTTTATTTGTTTAGAATCCAATTGACAATTAACAACAACGAATAAAACAAAAATTAATAATATTATCTTTCGAGAATCCATGTTTTCGTCTAACACAAGCCGAAAACTTCGGCGGAATCTTCTTTTACAATCGGCAAAACTACCTAGTTTCAACTGAGATGAAAAATTCTGTTTCTATCTACTCGACTATTCTCGTTCTGATAAGAAAATAATGATAAGATATCGTTCAAAGGTATTACTCATCGAGAATGGCCAGGTAAAAGAAAAAAGTACAACGAAAAAAAAATTCAAAAACAAAAAAAAAACAAATCAGACGAATGGATAAAATTCAACTTTTCCAGATTATTTCACGATTATTATTATTAACAAATATCTTTGGTAATTCACACACACTTGATATTTCTACGAACACAACGAGATTATTGTTGAGATTTTGATTAATCTTAAAAGTGACTGTTCAAAGTAACGTCACCAATTCAACGAAATTCTTCTTACATCGATCCACCATTTATAAAACTTGAAACATTCATCGTTAATTCTAGCAAAATAAGCAGCCATTAAAAAGGTATTGCTGTTTTTTTTTTTTTTTTTTTTTTAATTAAAAAATAAAAAATATCTCTCTGATCGTATCGATCTAATGCCAACGTCTATTAAACCTTTTATCTAATCTCTTCAAAGTATTTTGATTTTTTTTATTTAACAATTATGTTGCAACAATGCATAAATGTAAGGCCATTTTACAAACGCATTAACAATTTATCCAAATTTTCTTCCCAATAAACAACGGGTATATTTAATTTGATAAATTTGAAAATATCTAAAGTAATATTAAAACAAAACTTGACCAATGTATTATCTATTATTTGACAAAGATAACAGAACCCCTATCTATCGATAATTAATCTCATTGATATCTTATTAAATTCATATTTTAATAATTAAATCATTTTTACAATATAACAACGAACATTAAACGTTAATAAATAAATAAATAGATAAACAAAAATTGGATAGAGAAAGAAGAAAGTATTGATAAAAGTTATAAATTCAAATTTGGCGCTGTTTTTAAGGGGATGCACAATGGCGTCCGGTTCGAGGTTAAGTGGGGAGAACGGGTGGCGTCATCTGACCGTAAAATGATGTACTACGGGGGGCTCCACTCGCGCGAGGGACCTTCGCGAAAAGTATTGAATCGATGACGTCACAAAAGCCGAGAGAGATATGGTGGAGTAGAGAGAACGGTGGGGTGTACGACGGTCGCTATGAAAAATGTCCGATTACTTAAATTTATCATCGAGGTGAACGCTGGTAAACATAACGCTTAGGTATCATCCCAACAAGACTAGGAATATTTAAACCGGTGTTAGAAGACAATTGGACGTCAGTGTGCTTGTTGTTTTAACACGTGGACAGAAAAGGATAGGTGGAAAAAAGAAAATACATTTATATGTATATGTATATGTGTATATAAAAAGAGGTGGTGGAGGAGGAGGAGGAGGAGGAACAAAAATCAGACGACAAGGGAGATAGAAAGAGAAAGAGTAACACAAAAAAAAAGAAAGAAAGAAAAGAAGTGGTCGCAGTGTTCGTCGAAGAAGAAGAAACAACTTGCCGAATCCAATCGGCGTGATCCCCTTTTTTAAAAAGAGAAAATAAACACATTAAGAGTGAGTGAGTGAGAGAGAGAGAGAGAGAAGATAATACATTCGTAATAGAGGGACGAAGGAAGAGTTGAATTGAAGGGAAGAAGAAGAAGAAGAAGAAGAAGAAGAAGAGGATAAAACAGAAAGTGCAGCGTGACCCGTGCAAGAAACCAGCTTTGGGAGACTTTGATCACGGTAAGCAAGTTACAAAAAAAAAAAAAAAAGAAAGAAAAAAGGAACGAACGAACAAGAGAAAAAAAGAGTGAAAGAGAGAGAGAGAGAGAGATAATGTGTTCAAAGTATAAAACGTTTAAAGAATAATATTTGAATATTTCTAAATACATTTGACCATTACTGTTGATTATTTAAATGAAATGATTGAATTGAAAACAAAAACATGTCATTTCATTTCTTAGTGATTATATTTTTTCTTAGAATAATTAGCATTGACTGTCTGTCTGTCTATCTCTGTCTGTCTGTCTGTCTGTCTGTCTGTCTGTCTGTTTCGACAGAACACTTTAATATTGAGTATTTAAAATGTGGTGGTTAGTTGTGTTGTAGGTAGTAGTAGTGTAGTTGTGTGTTAGAGGTTAGGTTCGTTTTATTCCTTCGTTCCTTCCGTTCGTATTTTTCATATCCTTCCTTCACAACACCAGGAATGGTGCGTGCGTGCGTGCGTGTGTGCGTGCGTACGTGCTTGTCTCATACCACTTGCGTTAATATTAAAGAAGAAGAAAAAAAAAAAAAGGGACCCAAAAAAAATCCTCATTTTTGTATGCGCATTGCCGTGGCAAAAGTGAACGCCCATTTCTCGAAGTCCAGCGCGCGGCCTGCTGCTGCTACTGCTGCTGCTGCTGCTGCTGCTGCTTGACAGAATCCGCGGATTGATGCGATCGATATCATCGCATTTATTCTCCAATCCTTCTCGATGTTCGATTTAATGATAATAATAATAATAATATATGAACCATTCAATCGTTCAATTGATTCATTTCAGTTCATACATTATTTTTTGTAATTATAAATTATTCTTTTTATTATTATTACCAAATGTTGCACACCACATATAACCTCACTCTTTTATTTACGATAAATTACATTCATTTGTTTTAATATTTATAAAAATAAATAATGTATTTCTTTCTTTATTATTATTATTATTATTATTGTTGTTGTTGTAATTTCATTTAAATTTATTCATTTATGAAATATATTTTTATTGAAATCAATCGATTTTTTGAACGAAGTAGTCCATATATATATATATAGTTAAATTTCAATTCTGGTCCATTCCTCTGTTTAAAACAAGGACTTCGGTCTAGTTCCTTTTCTTAGGGATAATTAACAAAACCATGGTAATAATATCGAATAATCACAGTTATCGTAATCGATTCTAATCCTATATCGATTATGCATTTTAAATCTCGAATTACATTTTTTCTTTATTTTAAAAGTTACATCAATGCAATAATTACATTATTTCAATATAATTACCACTTATATTGACGATGTGTGGACATTAATTACAAGTATTTCTTTTTTCTATTTCTTATAACTTCAATCGTAATGTTAGCCTTGTTTGTTTTTTTTTTTATTTCTGGAAACACAATAATTCAGAATAAAATCATCTACGTAAGAGGAAAATTGAATACGTGAGAATGCATTGATTAAAAAACTAAAAAAAAAATGATCAATACTGTTTTGTTCTTTGTTGTTTCGTATATGACGTTGATAATATTTAATTGAATTATTTTATTCAAAGATCAAAGATCAGAGAGAGAGAGAGAGAGCGAGAAAGAGAGAAAGGGGAAAATATATCGAAATATATTCATGTCACATGTGACGCAATCGAAAAAATGTAAAATATGTTTATATATACATACACACACATATATATATATATATGTATTTAACATTTACCTTTGATCACGTTTATATTAATTGCTACATTTTGATGAGAGCAAATAGTTTTAATCGTACGTTCGTAAATATACACCGTATACATATAGTTATTTATATTTAGCATATATACATACATATGTGTATATGTGTGTGTATATGTAACATGAGATATTAAGAGACGGGCGTTAATATCGATGATAACATGCGCACATAGTACTCGCGTATCGTGACGAACTGTATTGTGAGGACAATCAGTGTAATGAACCGTTGTTACGATTATCTGTCTCTTCGTGGTGAAAGAAAACGCCATAAGCGTTGAAGAATTAAGAAGAAATTATTTCAAGAACAATACATATATATATTTTCAAAAATCATTAAAAATTGTAAATAAATTTAATCGTAATTTCGATTATAAATCAATTATGAATAATGAAATTAGATTAGAGATAAAGTTAATTTCTATCTGATGATATCATCTCAATCAGTTAATCATTTCTGTAACAAATATTAATATTAATTTTGAACAGAATTTAGATTCAAATGATACTATTATTTTCTATGGTATTAAATTATCTATCGATATTTACAATTTTTTATTTATTTATTTATTTATTTATTTATTTATTTATTTATTTATTTATTTATTTATTATTTGCACCCAATTAATTTGATTAGTTATTACGGTCCTGATCATTCGCAGAGACAGTGACGGCAATAGCAGTAACGCTACCCTCTCTGTTACTTTTTGTTACACCATCTTTTTTTTCTCATAAAAATTACCATACTATTCTATTTTTTTCCCCACCTTTAAAAAAAGTAGAAGATAATAGAAAAAAGAAAAAGTAGAAGAAAAAAAAGTACAGAGAAGTCTACGCCATTGCATTTGTATTCCAATCGGATATTGGTTAAGTAGAAAAGTGACAAATTTCAGGGTGATCCAATGCTTTGAACTTGTCGTTTATCGAAAATACCCGACTGACAGACGGATCATATGTCAAGGTAGAGAATTGGGTATGAAAGGGAAGAAAGGGTAAGGGGGAAAGTTAGGTAAAACAAGGGTGAAAGGGTGGGTGGGGGGGGGGGAATAGAAACAGGTAATGCTCGTTAGTCAAACGTGGGGCGTGTTTTAACACCTACACAACACTTTATCCTGTGCTTCCTCGTATGCATTTATTTTCTGTTAGTACACTAACACGATAGTAAACAAACGGTTGGCTAGTGAAATCCATTTACGACAATTGTCTTTTATAACGCAGTAAATTTTTTTTTTTTCACTTGACAATAGTCCTAGTTACTTAAACTAAAGGTGAAGGGAAAGGTGAACTTTAAAATACACTATGCACGTGTTCAAAGGATTAAAATAAGGGACGTACAAAAGTTGCTTGGAATATTTGAAAAGACACTATAGTCCTAGTGAATTTCTGGTCACAAATATAATCACAGTGATATTAAAAGGTGCATCATAATAATAAATTGAAATAATTTACATATATGTATATACTTTGGTAGAGGTTATAAACCACTTAGCATTTTTTATGCGCGAATACGTCACTGCAAATACCACGAGAATAATAATTTTCGATAGAAAATATTATTACTAAATAATAAATCATTTATTCTTATCTGCTAATAATTACGTCATTGTAATTATTCGTAAAAAAAAATGAACGCGATTAAACGTGAACTTTGCTCATGTTGTTGTTCTGTCTTATTTAACACTAAACGTAACAACACGATCAAATCGATTAATCGAATTGAAACTTTAAAATTTGTTAACCAATCAAATGATCGAATTTAAATTGTTAAATTTTTAACCAATCAAATGATCGAATTTAAATGTTTTAATTTGTAACCAATTAGAAGATTGAATTTAAATTTTTAAATTGCTCAACCAATCAGAAGATCGAATTTAAATGTTTAAATTTGTAACCAATCTAAAATATTCGAATTTGAATTAGTAAATTAAAAATTGAACTATACATAGATAAGACCAATTTAATTCTAAATAAGAAAACACATAAACTGTTGTTAGGTTTAGTGTTAAACGTCTACAGCTGTACTCGAGAAAAACGTGACAAAAGAAGAGACACCGAGAGGTCTGGTGAGCCACTTGTGACTTCCCCTAACATATTTTTTTTTCTTTAAGCCAAAGTATATAGTGTGTAGTAGGTAGAAGTACTTGAAAGAAGGGGGAATATTTATAAATGACATGTATTTAAAAATTCTCCCTAACATCTAGTAATAATTTTTATCAACGTTATTTTTTTTTTTTTAGAATACAATAGAAAAAATAAAAGAGGAAGAAAAATAGATAAGGAAATGGCCTGGGAAGGAAATAAATTTCATAAAAGAGTGTCACGTGGAAACAATCCCTGCCACCGGTACCGTTTTCACCGTCAGCGATAATATTTTTAAATGAAAACCACAGCGTGGCGACAGCGGGGACGATAAATATTGGTACTTTAACGGAAAGAATCGTGTGGTCTCCAGAGAGATATAGGAAATGCAGTTGGGGTAGCTGGTGGTTGGGGGTTGGTGGTGATAGGAATGAGAAAAGGGGGGTGGGAAGAAGAAGCACCACTTGCAAGTAATGGCGCCCCCTGTGCTTTCGACACTCAACGTGTGTCCTATTCCCAATCAGACTCCCAATCAAATCCTTTTTTCTTTTTTCTCTTCTACTTTCTTTTTTCATTTCTTTCTTGATATTTTTTTCTTAGCCGAGAAAACCTTTTGTTTTCTCTTATTTCCTTTTCATATACTTTTTCTTCTCTTACTTTGGTGGGTACTCAAGGAAATTATTTTTTAATTGTTACACGAGCTTAGTTTGAAATTTAAATGAAATTTTCCCGCCGTGCAAATTAAGATCGACCATTTGTGAATAGCTTGGGGGAGGGGGACAATGTGTTAAACGCGCGAAATTTGAAAGTATTTTCTTGATTATTGGCTAATTTAATTATTACTATTCTCTTCTCTTTCGATTAACTAATTGAAAAATACGTAGTACGTATTTTATATAATTTATAATAATATAACGGGTGGCGGTTTAATAACTGGTTACTATTTTTAATATCTTCATTATTAATTTCAAAATTATATAAACAAATGATCTTGAAAGAAAGGAAATTTTGAACAACATTAGATTACAATTCTTAAGATATTGTAAACATTTATCAATAGGACTAAAAAAAAATAGCAGAGATATTTGATAGTTATTGAGATTCCACTTGGGGTGTGAATAATATTTAAATATTAAAACTTCCATATATATATATATATATATATATATGAAATATTTATAAGTAAAAGAAAATAGTTTGATAAAAAGAAGTTGAAGAAGAAGAAGAAGAAGAAAAAGAAAATCGGCATCGTTCCAAAGATCTTTCAGACTCAATCAGAATTCCAATATCCAATCTGCTAAGTTTAAAGGATTGAGAAGATACTCTCTTCTTGCTAGTTTGACTTTTTGCAGCAGTATCGATAGCGGCACCAAACCCAACCGAACTGAATCTTACCACACCACAGAGAAGAGAGAGGAGGAGGAGAGAGAGAGGGGAGTACTTTATTTATTCATGCCAAAACGTTGTCTACAAAGGGGGTTGGGGGAATTTGAAGAAAATTCAAAAGGGACGTTCGGAATGAAAGCCTTTGGAGCCCTGGTGTCGGTGGCAGTGCTGCTGATGGCGCTGAAGCCGTCTAATGATGACATTTAAATGCAGTGCCGCATCGTTCGGTTCTTCATACCACGACGACCTCACTCACTCACTCACTCACTCACTCACTCACTCTCTCTCTTTCTTTCTTTTTCTCTCTCTTACACATCCATACATATATATATATATGCCTTCTCTTTCTACCCACCTTTATATTCTACCACTTCTTCTCGACCTCCACTTCCACCTCCAACTCCACCCCTCCACCCACTTTCTCTCTACCACCAGCCGCTTCTTCTTCTTCTTCTTCTTCTTCTTCCACTTTTGCACGAAGGATCGTGCGAGTTTATGTCGCACTCAAATTAACGATCCTACTTCAATTTTCCTTTATCCTTTATACTTAGACTGATTAAACGTATATTAAGAAGTTTTATAATACATAAGAAGAACTTTACAACAATATACTATATCATCACATATATATTACATTATTATTTGTCATTAAATAAAATGTAACATGTAGATATATAAACTTAATGACATCATCTCTCTCTTGATCATTTTTTGATTATCCTTTTCTTTTGCAGGATGTGATTGTTTGATGCGAGATAAACTCGCAGTTCTCAAATTTATCAACCAAGAAGAATAAAAACCAAGGATGGAGAGTATTAGGGAGGAATGATAGAATGCAAGAGGGTAGCACCGCCGTGGCGCTAGCGATGGTGACTCCTGGTTATGATCAGGACCCTGCGAGTGGGGTTGCCGATTATACGACCCATCAGGACCAGGCCCAATTCGAAGCTGATAAAAGGGCCGTATATAAGCATCCCCTATTCCCCCTTCTCGCGTTACTCTTTGAAAGATGCGAACAAGCGACTCAGAGTTCGGACAACTCGACATCCGAGAGCTTCAACATGGACATACAGGCATTTGTGCAGCATCAAGAAAGAGACCGAAAACCTTTTTTAATCAATGACCCAGAAATTGATGGTTTGGTACGTTCATTCAGATAAACAAAAATACCACATTCATTGGCCAACACGATTGACTCCGATTATAGAATTTATTTCAATCTAAAAGTACAACTATTGGGTTTGCAAATAAATGATTGTGGATTTTATCGATAGGTGGCTTTTAGTTGCTAATCCATTAAATAATCCAATTTTCTATGACAACATTTTAAGATGATTGTATGCAATTTCATATCATATCCCTAGTTTTTGTTTTTATGGGAGTCAATCAATTAGTCTAATGAATTAAAGGATTCATGTGTATCTCGATGCACATTAGGTAACATAAATAAATGAATAACTGTTTAAGTAAATGTGTTTTGTTTTAAATATATAAAAATACGATTGTAGATGATCAAGGCGATACAAGTGCTGCGAATTCATCTCCTGGAATTGGAAAAGGTACAGGAGTTGTGCAAAGACTTCTGCAACAGATATATAACGTGCCTAAAAGGCAAGATGCAGAGCGAAAATTTATTACGCAGCGACTACAGTCACCATGGACACGACATGGGTCCGTCCAGTGGCAGCAATGGCAGCAGTCCATTGCAGGTTAGATGTTTTCACTATGCTCAGGGCACCCTTGCCTGTTCCCTTACCTTAGTAGATATCCTTACAATTAGGGGTGTACGAGTATTAACCGTAATATTCAAATCTCTGTGTGTGTGTGTGTATTTCACAGACAATCATTTCAATGTGATCTCTCTTTCTACTAACAAATTAGTATCCAACATTGTTTTTTTACGTATTTATTAATTAATATTAAATATAAATAAGAATACACGTACATCCCTTAGAATATAATAGAACCCCGCCCTGCTCTCTGACGGCTAGTTGCGACATATATTTGCCAGGTGCTGTCATCTACAGGCAATGATGTTGAGTCGGGAGCTAACGGATTCAGAGTAAGCAGAGGGGATCTGCTATTGGAAAACGTTGGTGCAAACCAAGTTGCCGTACAAGAGGACATTGGAAATGACAGACCTTCCTCGGTTCAATCGACGTCTACCAACCAATGTTCGGTCAGATCTAACAGTCAAGACCATGATGAACCGGTATCACCTTCTACGGTACATGGAAGTACACCACTTTCTCAAATCGGTGCTCATCCTTGTACTCCTGCTAATGATATGTATCTTGGTCAAGGTTAGTCTACTAATTTGTTGCTTTATATTAAGTCTTTCATACATTGTTCATTATATTTAATTGTATTTGTTCTAACAACACACACACACACACACACGTTCATTGGCCCGTAATTTTTAACCCTTTCGCTTCGGCCGTCGGATATATCCGGCATCCGCGTATATTTCCGTACGGTGACGACACTTCGTGGCGTACTGGACTGCGAAAGGGTTAATGTTGATTGTAAAATAACGTAATTAAGTTAGTTTTCATTGAAGTTGAGAAAAACAAATTATAAATTAACGTTTATAGATGATATCGACTATGTAAATACTGCTGACAGAATATATTTAGAAGAAGTTGGATACTGGGGTCTTCTAGCACTACAAGAACGGGAAACCGAATATGTGGATGTTGGAGATGCTAATGACGAAAAGTATTTTGGTTAGACATTATTAAATATCTTGAATTTTTATCGGGAATCCTTGATTGTTTAAGATTTGAATAAAAAAAAAAAAATACTGGGCATAGCACAATGAATATAATAATTATTATCATCTGAATATAAATGAATTTTGTATAAGTCATATTAATAAATTGTTTGTAGATATTATTGTTGCAGGATCACCACCTTCCCCAGCTCCAAGCGAAGATGAAGAAGAATGCGGCACCGGTACTGTTACCTCAAATCATGGTAGTATTCATGGTAGTAATCATGGAAATGTTAAAAAGGGAAGACAGAAGCGTGGTGTTCTACCTAAACAAGCGACCAGTATCATGCGAACATGGCTCTTTGCACATATAGTTGTAAGTAATTAATAAATATGAGACCTTCAATAATAATGAATAATCTAATTAAACAAAAAAACAATCTTATATGTTTCAGCATCCTTATCCAACGGAAGACGAGAAACGACAAATAGCGAGTCAAACGAATCTAACATTGCTACAAGTTAATAATTGGTTTATAAATGCGCGCAGACGAATTTTACAACCAATGCTTGATGGTGCTGGTGCTGAAGCTGTGTCCCGTGTTGGAAAACGTCATAAAGTATCTAAACATGCGGTACAGCAACAACAAATCCAACAGCAACAAGCTGGTAGTGGAGGTGGTGGTGGTGGTGGCGGTGGTGGTGGTGGTTGGCAGTCTGAAGAATCAGGAAGTGATTCAGGTTCTAGCGATGGTGAAGGAGGTGCCGATAGATCAAAAGACGGTAATGATAGCGATGAAGATGATCTTCACTGACCTCTGTCGATCATTAATGATATGTCAACCATAACCTCTTTAAGGTACCTTCAAATCCAGTTGCTTATTACAGTATTAAGGTATTCGAGGATAGATTTCGCTTTAACTGTTAAATACGTAATCATTCTCACGGCAACCAAGGGTACATGAGTAGAGGTTATCACGCTCTCTCTCTCTATATATATATATCTCTATCTATCTCTGTCTCTTTCAACTGTTCTTCTTATTGTCTCAACCTATGCGTTTCTCTGGGCTCCAACTTGTATCTTCCTTTATTATTATTATTAGAAGAAACAAATATCATTGAAAATTGATTATATGATTCTATTATTCATTAATATGATGATGAAGAATGATATTCATTCATACAAATCCTCCACTCATTTACCCCAGATTCAATGTGTTTCTATGATAATTAATGAAACAAAATGAATATTTGATGCTTTCCTTTTTCAAAATATCATAATGAAAAATCATAGTCTTCTTCTTTTATGCAATTTTTGGATTGACTTTGATAAATGTCTCCCTTTCAAGTTCACTTTGTGGTAAATTAGTAATATAAGAGTTAAATTATTTGTAGTATTTGTTTTTTTTTTGTTATTACTAATAGAGTCGTTTGATTTATTACATCAATTCTATATTTGCAATATAAAATAGTAATTACTTCCAAAAAAGAAGAAAAAAAAAAAAAGAAGAAAAAAAAAACTACGATTAATATATTTGTTTGTGTTTTTTGTTTTACAAATTTTGTTGAAAAGTCTGCTGCCAGTTTGTGAGACAAAATGTTTGTTTGTTTTTGAAAAATATATTGTGCACACTGTTTAATTTTACACTTGTATGCAGACGATAGATTAAACAAAAAAGAAAAAAAAAAAACAGAATTACGTATTGAAAATCTGTCTAATATATTCGTATACAATTTTTATTTTTTTTTTTCTGGGGGTTGTTATTTATTGTGTAATTTCAATTTAAAATTATCTAATAATTTTCACTAAGAACAACAACAACAACAACAACAACAACTATCAACATCTACAGATTTGCGAAATATGCCATAATAATACTAGCGTTTTTATATTTTTATACTATAAAGAAAAATTGCTTTTCCTCCAACAAAAAACAACAACAAACAAAGGAAAAAAAGTAATAATAATAAGAATAATAAAAAAAAAAAAAAATAAAGAAAGAAAAGAAAAGAAGAGAAGAAAAAAAGGTAATAATATATTCTTTGTAAAGTTACGAGGTAATAACTTGAAATTTTATCATGTTTTCTAATCTCTACGTATGATAAAAAAAAAAAAAAAAAAAGAAAACAAACATTTAATTTTTCATTTATCATCGGCATATATTTCAAATCAGCTTTTTAAAAGATAAAAAAAAAAAAAANAACAACAACTATCAACATCTACAGATTTGCGAAATATGCCATAATAATACTAGCGTTTTTATATTTTTATACTATAAAGAAAAATTGCTTTTCCTGGATTTAAAATCTATAATAATTAACCCAAAGAAAATGTAAAAAATTGAACATGTAATTGCAGATGAAAAAAAAAAAAAAAATAAAGAGAGAATAATTAACAAAACAAACAAACAAAGAAAACAAAACAAAGAATAAGAAAAAGATTAAAAGGGCAGTGTCTGAACGAGAGTAAAAAAAAAAAAAAAGAAAAAAAGAAAACAAACATTTAATTTTTCATTTATCATCGGCATATATTTCAAATCAGCTTTTTAAAAGATAAAAAAAAAAAAAAAGGACTAAAGAGAGAAGGATGAAAAGATTAAATTTTGATTTTCAATTGGTGCAATTATTAAATAAACTTTCATCATTTGTAGTACACGACATTCGCTAGTGGTCTAATTAAATATATTTGCCGCAAATTACTAAGTTGTTCAGCTCGTACAGTATATAAATTAAAATAATAATAATAAATAAACAAATAATCTGTTGTAAGTTTATGAAACAAACAAAACAAACAAAATCATTGTTTTCCGTGCCATCAAAAAAGGAGCGTGGTAACTTCCACAATCTTTAATTCTCAGCTCTGCAGTGTCGTGACATAGCAAAGTGCTGTCCCTCCAAGTTAAACAATAAATATTAATAATAATAATAATAATTATAATAATTAATAACAATAACGAAAATGATGATGATGATGATGAGGATAGTAATATAGTACTATTAATTATAATAATAATTATAATTATAATAATAATAATAATAATAATAATACGACCTATTAGTAACACGATGATAATATTATAATAATAATAATAATACTTAAAATATGATGATTATATTTTTAAACTCTAAGTGTCGTCTTTGTGCAACTCTACCGTCAATTTATTATAAGACACGGTAATTACTGTACATATGATTATGGAACTGTTATTAAGGATACAAACAAACAAACAAAAAAGAAAGAAAGAAAGAAAGGAAACTGAAGAAAACAAATTATTATTATTATCTATCTATCTATCTATCTATCTATATATCTATCTATCTATCTATCTAAAAAAAAAGAAAAGTAAGAAAGAAATGAACGAAATTGTTTTGTTTTTAAATGTGAAAACAAATCGTCCTCTTAAGTGAACGAACGACGACACCCACATGCCATTTGTAGAATATAAGTAAATAAGTAATCCTGTACTTTTGCTGTCTACACATGATCATTACGTTTTACGTGAAATTATTTATTTATATATTTACTGGTGGTAACACACACAACAACAATAACAACAACAACAGAGCGTTAGAAATTTTATTTTTTATTTTTTCATTACAAAAAAAAAAAAAACAAAAAAACAAAAACAAACTAGTTCCAACGTAATTAATCTCTTCTGACGTTCCGTCCATCGATCCACATGTTTATATTATACATTTACTACAAATACCATATTTTCTTCTTAAATCATTTCAATGATAAACATATATGTAACATATAACGATGAAAAGTATTTACTAATGAAATGAAATAACTTCTTTCTTCCATTCCTCTATGATTATCACATTTTGTTATTTGTTTCATTTTGTTTAAAATAAATAACTGCACGATATTAACAGCTACATACCCACACACACACAAAGCTTACACGTAATCACACAACACTAGTCAGTTGTCTAAGAAAAAAAAAAAAAAATAGTATATTACTCATCTAGGGAGAGGATAAAGTAAGAAATGTCTCAGAGTATATGTAATTGAGAAACAGAAGATGACTGTATCTGAGAACAGAGTCACAACAAACATGTGCTCTGAGGCTGTCTTCTTATTTTCTGTCCATGATGAGTAGACATTTTTTCTGCTCGACGTAGGTGAAAAGTGGCAACTTTTTTGAACGTTTTGAACAGCGGAAGAATAGTTGACGCTTTTCGTCCGGAGGGAAGAAAAAAATAAACTACTACAAAACAAAACAAAAAGGGGTTCTAAATATCGGACTTTACTTATTATCATCCACTTGTACACAGTTAATTAAAGTTACATTATAAAAAAAGCCTGAAGAAAGAAAGAAAGAAAGAAAGAAAGAAAGAAAGAAAACCTAAAGTCTTGAGTACTTCCTTATGCTTTAATGTACATAGTAGATTTACAGAGTGCTTCCATTAGTAATTTATAAATTATACCCTTCAGTGTATTTTAAAAAGAAAAAAAAAAAAGTAATAAAAGTGTGTACTTTGAAGAGATTAAAATCTATTAGGAAAAAAAAAAAAGAAAGAAAAAAAGAAACAGATTTTTCACACTAATTAATAACTTCGATTGACAAATTTTTGTGCAATGTATTATTATAAAAACACTGATGATGAAAGAGGAGATACAACCAACAACAACAACAACAAAAATAATAATAACAGATGTGTGCTAACAATATTGTACAATTTAATAAAAAAAAAAAAAAAACAAACAAAAAAATGTCCAGTAAAACGCTATTATCAGTTGAAGACAGCTGACAGTATAGCTCCATATATGTGGTAGTCGAAAGAATAATTAAATATTAACATAATAATAATTAAAAAAAATAAAAATAAAACTATGTAAAATCGTGGAAAGTTGTTTGTGACGATGATGTGTGAAAACTATAGAAGAACAACGGTGGTTTAACTAGAAATACGAATGAAATTATTAATTGATAAATTGATGTACGTTTTAACTACTTTTCACTTCGAGTGCCGTATATATCCGGCATCTAACGTGATAACTTTGTACGTACGAACGCCGGATACATCCGGCAACCGACACTTGAGATAAAAGGGTTCAATTTGTTTCGATTAAACATATTTGTACTGTTATTTCTACTAAGCTTTTGTCAAATGTAAACAAAATATTTTGCATATTGTATTTTTTTTGGGGAAAAAAAAATACATAGAGATATCTAGTTAGGCCATGTTTTTAAATGACAGTAATAATTAATACCAAGCATGCTGCTGAGAATGATGAGGAGGTAGAGCATGTAGTAAACTATTAATTGATAAATTGATGTACGTTTTAACCTTTTCATTTCGAGTGTCGTATATATCCGACATCTAGCGTGATAATTTTGTACGTACGAGCGCCGGATACATCCGACAGCCGACACTTCGTACGAAAGAGTTCAATTTGTTTCGATTATAAACATATTTGTACTATTATTTCTACTAAACTTTTGTCAAATGTAAACCAAATTCTTTGCATTTTGTATTTTCTTTGGGGGAAAAAAAAAAAAAAAAAAAAAAACAGATACATAGAGGTATCTAGTTAAACCGCTGTATGTATTTCTAAATGACAGCAATAATATAATACACGTATGCTACTGAGAGTTGATGAGATAGCATGAAAAAAAAGAGACTAAAAAAAAAAAAAAGGTAAAAAAATGATTGCTTTAATTATGTAACATATACAACTACCTTGTACGGAACTATACTGTTTTAAAAAAAAAAAAAATTAATTAATTACAATTCAGATTATAATGTTTAGATATTAAGAGGGTAGGTTGTAAGGCTGAACCACGTATACGTATGTGCTGCGGCACCAGACGACTGTGATAAACTCGGTGGGCGGTGCCCAGCCTCCTACTTCATACTTGTATACTAAAAAAAAAAAGCTATGAAAAATACTTAAAAACAAACAAGTGGGGGAGGGAGAGGGGGAGGGGTAGAAAGGGAGGGAGGAGAAGAAGAAGAAGAAAAATAATGAAATTCCTTTATCCGGGTATCAAAAGAGGTTTGTTGTAAACTGTTGTGTGCCCGTGCGTCGTGCGTCTCTTTGCGTAAGAAATTGAAATTGAAATTGAAAAAAAAAAAAAAAAGAGAGGAAAAACATAAGAAACGTTTACATAATAATAATAATTATAATAATAATATTATTAATTATTAATAATAATAATAATAATAATTAAAAACGAATAGTCCATATGCACATGAATAATAATAATAAATAATAATAATAAAAAAAAAAACCCCCATAATTTTTGTATGCACTTGGCATGTTTTTTCTATTGTAACCGAAAATAAAAATACTTTTTCGTCCTTGAGATATATATATATATAGATATATATGTGCGTAGAGAGACAAAAGAAAAGAAATTGTTCGCATGTGCATATGAACTGACAAAAAAATGAAGTAAGCCTCATTACCCACGTCTCTCTCTCTTTCTCTTTCTCTCTCTCTCTCTCTCTCTCTCTCTCTGCACGTTGGTTATTGATTATCATGTAATGTGCAAAGTCCTACGTGTGAATTACATTAAATATGTAAGATAGGAATGGACCCAGAACACACATTTGGTTATTCCATAGTCTTCTTATCGTCAAATGGTTTTCTTTTTTTTTTTTTTTATTGCGAATAGTTTGAAATGTCATTTTATTTTATTTTATTTATTTTTTTTTGAATATTTGTTGATGTTTAAAGAAAAAAATGTTATTTACTCTTATATTATTACTCTTTGTTGTTTGTGAAATTATTAAAAAAAAAAAAATTATATTATTATTATTATTATTATTAATAATTTGTTACTTTAAAATGTTACATCTTTCTTCCTTTTTATTCTATTAAATGTTTTATTTAAAAAGTAAAAAAAAAAAAGAAAAAAAAAAGAATACTTTTCATTAAAATTAATTAAAAGAATATTATTTGCACAAATGAAGAAATAGAAAGGAAAAAAAGAAGAAAAAAAAAATAAAAGGTCACAGGTCCATTCCTAACTTCCGCCAAATTTTCTCAAACGTCAAAAACTATACGTATATTAACATAACTTAAAAAATAAATAAAAAAAAAAAATAAAAAATGCCTATTAAGAAGCATTATATATATATATATAAAAAAAAAAAACGCTCACAAAAAAAAAACGAATACTTCTCTCTCATGTACATCAAAAAAAAAAAAAAACAAGGGCCCTGTTAAATAATATTGTTTATTGATAATAAAAAATGCCATCACGCTTGCAAAATACAAGAAAAAAAAAAAGAAAAAGAAAAAAAAACTTTTTCCATCTTTGTCGTACCGATAAGTCTCTCTTCGCTGGTCATATTTGTTAATATCATCAATAAATAATATAATAAAATAACAAAAAAAAAAAACAACAACAACGTTTTGTAAAACAAATAATAAAAATTCTGGCTACATATTTTAGTGTAGTAAACTTAAAAAAAAAATGAATAAAGAATAAAAATATAAATATAAATTATAAATATAATTGTAGAGATTAAGGATTAAATTTACGATCAAGTTCTTCTTCTTCATCTTCTTCTTCATCTTCTTCTTCTTCTTCTTCTTCTTTCCGTTTTATTAATTAACCACACATTTGGCTTTTTCACAATTATTAAATGCCAAGTAATTGATGAGCGTACGACGATATATTTGAAAATATGATATTAATAATCAATTTCTGCATAAATTTTGTTCATATAATTGTCCTCGTGTGTCTTGTCTAATTCTTTACTTACCCCCCGACTTCCACCCCCACCCCACCCAACCCCATTCTTTAATTAAAACATATTACGCGTATTTGTATGTCTCTCTCTCTCTCTCTCTCTCTCTCTTCTGAGTGTATGTGTGTATGTATGTAGCTGTGTATAATTATATATTGAATTTTCCTTTTTTTTAACCCTTAAATTGCACATGGGGTGTTGGACACCCCCAACAAATTTTGAATTTCTCGAAAACGATACTGAATTCAAAAAAAAAAAAAAATCAATTATTTGTCTAATGCCATCTAGTGTTCATTCAAATGGGTATATAAAATCTATTCTATTTTTTAAAAAAACAATTACGAGATTTAAATATTAAATAGCAGCTTCAGGAACACGTGTTGGGGTTGTCAAACATCCACAGTGGTGCACTTTAATTAACTTTTACCAAGTGTACACTTTAAGGGTTTTTTTAAAGGTACCATTATGTCGATATTATATTTTTATTTTTAATCATTCTCATATTTATATACTACAAAATATTTGATTTTTATTTTGTTTTCTTCTTTCGTTTCTTTTTAGTAAAATTGATTTTGATAATTCACAAATTCTCTCTTCTTCTTTTTTCTTCTTCTTCTTCTTCTTCTATGTAAAAAATACATTGTTCTATTCAATTCTAATTTTTTATATATATATATAAGTATTTTTCAAATTGTACTACATGAAAAGAAGGTGTTGTACACAAAAGACCAGACCCCCCCTCCTCCTCCTCCTCCCCCACCTGTCCCCCTTTTCTTCAACTAAATTGCATTCTTTTAATATAACCGATGCAAGATTTCATTTATATGAACGTTACAGAAGACGACAAATCTACAGAGGAAAGTATATTATAATAAATTTAATTATTAAATAATTTATGTCCTATGTAAATATATATATATATATATATATATATATAATAAGTATAATCAATATCCTATGCAAATAAATGCAATATTAAATATATTAAATATAAAAACCAAAAAAAAAAAAAAAAGAGAAATAAGAAATGAATGTTAGAAATTGTTATTATTAACTGATCACCGATTAAGTAAATGAATTATCCGTAATGTGATTTTTTTTTTTGTAAAAGTTATTAATAACAAAAAAATCTTTATAAGCAAGGGAATATTATAATCAAAAAGATGTTTCTTTTAAATTATTACAAATATGATTGCATTCATTTGTCAAAGTAATTCATTGACTTAAATCAGCGGGGATCGGCAGAGCCTCTTTTGAGTTGGAAGAGCCATTACAATTTACTAAATTTCAAAATTTTTAAAGAGCTACACCACAATTTGTTCTTACCAATAATAAATAATTACTCGTATAAATAACGTTTGTTGATTAAAAAAAAAAAAAAAAACTAATCTAATTATTTATCGGTGCCTAATCCTCAACGATTTTTAAAATGAGCGCAGAGAGCTGCGTGTGGCTCGCGAGCCGCAGGTTGCCGATCCCCTTAGACTAAACAATAACATAATCAAAATGAATGCTTGTCAAATAATTTGCAAAGAAAAAAAAAAACGCGTTAGACATTATTTTTCATAAAAATATTCTTGAAAAAAGATTTCACTCTTAAATCATCTCATCTCATCTCATCTCATTCCAATGTTTTTTTTTTCTTTTTTTAGTGAGGTGAAACCCTTAATTTTCTTTTGATAAAGACTTAAAAAAAAAATAAAATAAATTGTCCGAGGGCGTACCACACATATAATGTTTAAAGGCTTGTTACGGGAACATCATCTCTTTGATGATCTAACCTGGTCATTGATATGTGGTCCGCAGCGTATCCCTAGCAATCAACAGCTCTCCTATAAAATGAAACTCTTCGTTAGTTTTGATATTTTAACAAACGTATAATGCAATTTTTAAAATTAACATACATTGTTTTATCACCTGGAATTAAATAATATATCAGCCTTGGAATTAATAAACCATACTAAGATAAATGATGTGCTAGTCACAATACTGCCAAGAATCATGCTAAGTCGTTCAGTTGCTGCTGAAGGTTTTAAAAACATTCTGACACTTAACATTTGCCAGATAGATTCTGTCCATGTTGAAAATATCCCAGATTTCATATCGTAATCTGTATTAAATACAAATCATTTATTATTATTATTGTATATTTGTTTATTAAATGAAATGAAAGTACGTACTATGGATGATGAATGCTGGACTTAAAGCTATACTATAATTTACTGTTGAATTTATACAAATTCCTGTTAAATCATAACCACCCATCCATGCGTAATGATGCTCGTAACACTCTGTTTCATTCATATCTAATTTGTCGCCAGTTAACAGAGCAAAAAGTTGACCAGTTAAAATTGTAACGGTGTTAGGTACTCTATGTACACTAACGTACAAAGGTAAAATTTGATCGGCCAATTTGGTTCCTGGTGACGATGCTGCATGAAATAGATTACATTTTGCACTTTCTAAATAACAAGACAACATTTCCGAGATAATATGTTCGATACGATTTACATCTCCACTTGGAGCTGTTTCGTTTGTAACACTGTGATACAAAGTCTCTGCCAAAGTGATGCTTATATTTGTTAAACTTGGTACAAGATCACTTGAAATATTACTAAAATGAAAGAAAGAGAGAGAGAGTAAATGTTAGTTATTAGAATGATATATCTTCTGTATATTTATCATAATTTGTAATACCTGTTGAAATGAAGACTCTTAGCATTGTCTAAAATGCTGTTATAATAATTATTGATAAATTGATCTGGATAATTAGTTAGAACGATGGTGGTAAGACTTGGTTCTATTTCTAGAAAGCTTTGCACAGATGTAGGTGGAACACTATTACTCAATACTTTAGCTGGTAACTTTTCACTTAATTGATTTATCATTGGATTAGTTTTATTATTGCTAACATGCAAAAATGCATCTCCTTTGGATAATTGACTAAGTTCGATTACAGTTAAAATTTCATTGAGTTTTAAATTGATTCCACCGAGAGCATTAAAATGACCTTCTTTTAAATCATAAACCAAACGACTGGAACCTATATAGTCAAAAGCTTCTCCATTAAGAAGAGTAAAAACAACATTTGTATCTGAAAATAATAAATTGTATTATTTGATTGTTAAATAATTATGTATGTGAAGATTTGGAAAGAAATTAACTTACTTTTGATAACTGGTTTTAAAGAATGCAAGTAAGCAGCAGTAGCTAGTAATGAAACCATTCCTGTTATTGTACTTAAAGCTCCAGGAGATATTCCATCAAACATAGAAGATGCATCTATTCTGGAGGTAACCATTATTACAGAATTAGAATCAGAATTTAATGGTGCTAATGGCCAATGTATATTTCTATCTCCAAGTGGATCACAGAATGATGTTGGATTGATATTTAAATAAAAGTCGCTACGTTTTATACAAGAATCAGAATTAATAGCAGAAAACATGAATGATTTCATTTCCAATGCGCACAATGAACGTTCACTTTGATTTTCAAGATCGTGAGCATTGTGATTCCAAAAACAAGACTTTATGGCTTCCAAAAGTGTTTGATTCTGTAGCAAAATGAAACATTATTATTATTATTATTATTATTGATAATATTATAAATAATGAATATTTGTATAAATTAATGACCTCCATATAAAACATGGGAAATGGCCAGTCTTCTAATAAAATTGATGATCCATGAGGATTCCATGGACGTTGATCGTTACACTTTTTATAATTTGAGTATCTGTTTGGACAGGTATCTTCTGGTGAATAAAAATCTGGATATTCTTGACTAGTATTTCTTGCCAATAGAACGCCATTGATATTGTTAGTATTTTTCAAACGTAAAAGAACATCTCTGGTAAACATTGAAAATGGTAGGACTGCAGTATATGGGCCTGCAGTTGCTTTAGTTTCCAACCATCTGACATCATCTTCTTGTTCTATTAAATGTATTACTCCTACACTACCAGATCTACTTGCTAAGAAAGGAAAGTACAATTAATGTTATAAATTTGAAAGTTATTCAATGATTTAATATGATTGTAGAATTATTTACATGAACAACCAAATTGATGTGTTCCATTGTGTCTTCTAAAACAACCAGCAGCACCATCAATTGACATATAAATCATATCCTTGATTCTTTTGGCATTGACTGTTATAATGAGATTTTAATTACATAAAATTATATTTAATAAGAAAAATAAATCGTATAGAAATAAATTACATACCAATTTGTATTATAACTAATAAAAGAAGACATTTCCACGTAAGAAATCTTGCCATTGTTATCACTGATCACTCTAAACGTCAAACTAAGAAATTCTAACAGCTTAAAGAAAGATAGGTTAGGAAATGATGCATCATCCAACACAAAATACTGGAATTACAAAATTATTCACTAATTTAATCAACACATAGAAATTTTCTTATTAAAATTGATATACTAGTGCAATTTTTCATTCTTGATTTTTTTTTAAGTATATCCCTGAGAATCTTGTAAGTTCCATCTATCGAAAAAATGGAGGTATTAATCGATTCGAGATGCGTGACTTTAGCGACACACGTGGATACAAAATCAACTAAGAAGAGCGTCAGAAATATTTAACCCCCTTCTCTGTGTAATATATTTTATTATTTTGTAAGTATTATTACAATCTGTTAATTTTTTTTTGTTTATAAATATTATTTATATTATTGATAATTATTGCCAATAATTAATTATTATCTTTTAATGCATTTGAATTTGAGTTCTCCGTCTGGTGCATACATAAACGTAACTTTGTATTTCAATGGTTTGTGATGGTATTCCAACTTGTACGATCGTATCAACTGAAAGATAATAACATAAAAAAAAATATATATATATAATTAATGAATAATTAGTAATAAATATAATTCTATATAAATTACTTACTTTAGCAAGTAGTACTTGCATTTCAAGATCAGCGAATCTTCTACCAAGACACATACGTGCACCATATCCATATGGTAATGACGCAAATGGATGTAATTTTTGATCAGCGAATGTTTTAAGCCATCTCGATGGTTTAAATGTTTTAGCATCTTCGACATATTCATCCATATTTCCAGTTACAACTGTTGGAAACACAACTTGAACCTGTTATATATAAATTGTAAGGTTAGGAAGAAAATGATTGAAATATTTTGAAAGATTTTCAAAGATTATTATTAAAATGAATAATTACTCCTTTAGGTACTTTGTATCCACAAATTATGGTATCATTTTGTAACGTTCTACCATTGCCAATAACAGTTGAATACATCCTACAAAATGTAATGATAATTATTAATATTATTACAAAATTCATTACAAAAGTAATTACATTAGTTACCTAAAAACTTCACGAATAAAAGCTTTAGTATAAATAGCTTGATCAAGATGTGAAACAGTAAGAGGAGTATTTGCATCAGGAAGAATTTCAAGTAATTCTTGATAAACTTTTTCTTGTTCTTCTTGTCTTGTTGCCAATTGATATAATATCGAACATACCGCCATTGATATCTAAAACAATTATAATTATTATACATAAAGGTATATTATTTTTATTTAATACAAATGACACCCCCCTAGTAATTCTTCTTATTTTTGAAATTAATTATTTATTTATTTGTTACCGTATCAGGGACTTGAAAGAAATAGGATACGAAGCCCGCGAATGGAAGAATTGCGCTCAGGGATGGGAACAATGGCGGAATTTGGTATTTGCGGCAATGAACTTTCGAGTTCCTAATTCCAATTAATAATAATAATAATAATAATAATAATAATAATAATTTGTTACCGTATCAATGCCAACTAAAAATAAATCCAATGCAAGAATGTAAGCTAATTTAGGATTAGCATTAGTTGCTAAAATTCTTTCAATCAATGAAAGATCCTCTTCCTTGGTTGATTTTTTTTTCTTTAATCTTTCCATAGCAGCATCGATGTATTTCATGCATACTCTAAAAAAATTAAATAATTATTTTATTTTATATTAGATATAAAAATGTAATTAATTTTGATACAATGATGAATGAAAGTTTTATGGGGACTTACTCGATAAAATAATTCATGTTACGAACATAACGTGTCCAAAGTGGTGTCGGTATATATCTCCAAAAAGGTGCTTTTAATTCAAGAACTGCAACATTTCTCAAAGCAAATTTGGCAGCATCGATAATTTTCTGTGGTTCTGAATCTGGTTCTAGGGATCCACCTAAACATCCTAATCGTACGTCCAATGCAACTAATCCTATACCTTTTTATATATCGAAACGATTAAAATAAAATTCATTTTTATTCATTTGATTAATTATATTAATAACAAATTACATTCAAGTGCCCATTTGTGTATCTCGTTGTCAAAATCTCCCGGTAATTCGCCATTTTCTTCTTGAATTTCTTCTATCCTGTGAATGGAATTAAAAAAAAAAAAAAAGAAAAAAAAAACAATTGTTTATATTGTTTTATTTAAAGTGGGGTATTGAATTTTGGATCAAATACCTTTTTATAAAATCACTCGTGACAGTTTCAATCGGTGTTATGTATTTTCTAACTATTTGCGGTTGTAAAACTGGTTTCTGTATACGCGTGCGAAATTTTCTCCATGGTTCACCGTGTCTAAGTTAAATATTGATTTATTATAATAAACAAGCCACTTTTAAAGTACCACTCAATGATGTTTAATGTTTTGGTAATTTGTCAAAGAAATTTTTGTTGACTCAGTAAATAATCTTCTGTGTGTGTTTTTGGTTTTTTTAATTGTTGTTGTTGTTTGAATTGCGTATTAAAAATGCAGAAGCTTAAATATGGAAATAAATTGTAATAAAAAGAAGAAAAGAAAAATGAAAGGAATTTTAGAATGGTGTAAAAAAAAAAGATGGTAAAGTTCAAAGTTCATTTCAAAGATTTCTGAAATAAGATAAATAAATGAAAAATCTAGATTGTTGAAATAACAAGATGTATGAATAATTAATTTGAAATGATATGAAAACTGTATTTGACAAAAAAAAATAATAATTTTGTTAAAATAATAGAATTGTCACTTACACTCCGACAACACCACCAATATCTTCGAAGAAATCTTTACGTATGACACTTTTGTAATGAACCAAACATGGCATCGATGGTCTGAATGGCGTCGGCCCTTCCTGACGATAAACTTTTTCTATTTCATCAGCATCATAAACAAATAATAAATCAGGTCTACCAATTAAACCACTCAAACGAACGATTTTTCCATATTCGTCATAAAACAATTGACTTATTTTAGCGGTATCAGAAATTTCATATTGTCCAATCAATGGCAACATTCTCCATGTGTTTCCTAAGATTGGAATTGGTTTTGGTCCTGGGATTTCGTTGTATGGTTTTGCATGAAAATCCACGTCTACGTTTGTAATCTAAAATTAAATAATTCCTTGTTGTTGTTGTTTTTATTTTCATACGTTCTTTTGTTGTTATTTTGATGATTTATTATTTGGAAGAAGACGGTACCGTTTCGGTGTACAATCTTTGTGAAAGTATTTCACGTGTGCATCTCTCGTTCTTAGAAATGTACGACCGCAAAAGCTGGCTGATTCTATCAACATAATCATAGATTGCATTTATATGACCTACATTTTCTTATTAGGGGGAAAAAAACAACAATAATTAAATCTATAATTTGTTGATTTATCAAATAATAGTATGAATTTAATTGTTTGTTTTCTTTTAATATTGCGTTAACCGGAAACCATGATGGCTAATCGTTTGCATTAAACACGTGTTCAATTGTGTCAAAAAACGTTTTATTATTGTTATATATAATAAGTAAAGTTGTTTAATGCATTTAGGATAATTTTATTGACTAGTACCATCGAGAATCTGTTGAATTCCGATCGGGGAAACTAAAACTTTCTCTTCAAACCAATTTGAAACGTATGTGTGTCGTCGCTTCCTATTGATAATTAATGTTACCTTCATGAGATACTTTTCGAAATATAAACAATCAAATTAAAAAAAAAAAAAAAATAAAATTAATTAATTAAAATATTCGAAAGAAGATGGCAAAACAAAAATGAAAGTGAGGTGATAATTTTGACTATTAGGACGACCTACTTTTAAGATTAGAATGGTATTTGAACTTCCAAATGTTTTATTACTTATTCCTTCAGAAAAGAAAAAAAAACAAACAAACAAACAACTAAACAATTAATTGTTATGAATTTTTAATAATCATAAATGTTTTAATAATTGTGCAACAAATTAAATTTCTTGTTTTTGTTGTTGTTTTGTTTTATTTTTTTCCTGCAACTACCGTTAGAAATTTTTGTTTTGTCATCGAAACTTTTTGGTTTCCTACGTGAATCATAAAAGGTATAGAAATGTGAAAGGTACCTGTTATGAAAATTGATCTTCATATTGATTTTGTCTTGCTGATAAAATTATATTCTTTTTTTTTGTTGTTGTTTTGTTCTGGTTTATAGAATAGAAAAAGTAGTAAGCCTGTTTTTAGAACAATCAAAATAACACAGTTGAAAACAATATTTCTTTAAATCGGAAATAAAATTCTTCAATACGTTGAAATAATTATGTATATAAAATAATACGTATAAAAATAACACAAAACACGCACGTGTAACTTGTATAATAATTTTTTTTTTTCAAATATTCATTTGAATAATACAACATTACAAATTATTGCACACCATATTTAATTTGAATATTATTTATGAATAAATCAATTGAACTTTACATATACATTTACATATATATGAAAACACGTAATAATAATGTAATAAACAAAATTATTTGTTAAAAAAAAATAATAATAGAATTATATTTTGAAAATGAAATAAATAACTGTACCAACAATGCGTTAAGCCTAAACAATGTTTCAAACAATTAGATTGACTTAAGACTGATAGAGAGCTAACTTGAAATGAAGACTAGAATACATACAACGGATATATCCCCCACTTCTAAATTTACTATCTCTTTCAATTCTTCTTACTCTTTCTTTCTCTTTCCATAATTTGGATGTTACATTCACGCGACATGGGTACAAACAAGCTAACCAAAAAAGCAACAAACAAAAAAGACCGAAGGACGATTTCATTCTTGACATTTCAACTTTTTACTACTCTTTTATTTCTTTTGTCAAAAATTCTTTTATTTTCTTCCTAAAAAATTATTCAAATAATTATAATAATTATAAAATAAATATTTAACTTGTTAAAAAAAAAAAACAAAAAATAGTCACTCGGATTATTCACGTATTACAATCAGTGCTGCAAGAAGATTGACATTTGTTTGTTTCAAATGACTATCTGTAAAGTGGTCTTTAAATTAGTTGTAGAATCAGTGATTATATTAAAATCAAACGCTAATTAGAATCAGTGTTGTTCACAGTATAATAAAATTATGGTTTCGTGATAAAAAAAAACTCATATGTGGTTTCTTATTTTTGTTTCTATCGCGTTATTAAACGCACGCAAAATGAATGGCATCATGGTGATGCCATTGAGCTGCATCCCCCATTGCAATGCAAATGGCAAATACATTTTAATGTGTAGTTATCAATATTTATTAAAATTATTACTGTAAATTTTACTGGGAATCGATTGAGATTAGAATAAATACATGTCTTGTTTTGTAAAAATCCATTGCGAATTATTATGCTAATAGAATACAGTTGCAGTGACAAAAACTAATCTATATAATAATATATAATTAAAAATAAAATTAATAATCTTATTTGAGGAAGAGGTAAATATTATAATACTGTTTAAAATATATTTATTTTAATCATATAAAAAAATGATTTAATTTGCATTAATTTTTAATCATATAATAAAAATATATTGGAAAATCTGTATCTTATTACCGACAGTACAATATGTGACGCCATCTAGCGGTAATAACTATTACTTTATCTTATCGCCTGATAAAATATGTTCCGTCATCGTGCGGTAATAGGTATTGCTTTACTTACCGACTGGTAAACACGTGGCGCCATCTAGCGGTACTAGCTATTACTTCACTCTCACCGACCGTCCCGTCAAATATGTAAACAAGCTCGTTGACTAGTTCATTGATTACTGTTATGCATATCGTTCAATCAAACGATTGAATGGAGGTTAGTATTTAGGGTTATGTGCTTCGTATTTTTATCGTCATTTTAATAGACACCATTATAAAAATCTTATTTTTCTTAAAAAATACAAAATATGTTTAATCAATTGATGATACTAATTGTAAGCACAAGATTCAAACACAAATTTACATTTGATTCATAAGATAAAAATTCAAGCGAGATCATTATGTATTTTCATTAGTGTAAAACAAATAAAATTTGTGTAGACGATAATATATTACCACGTTTGAATATTCTTATCTTTGATAAAAGACCTTGATTATGTAAATTATTTTAAAATAATATTCACAAATTTAATTTATAATGTAAACACTATTTTTTGATGATTTTTCAAGCATGATCAACAGACATTCTAAAATTTAGAAAGAAAAAAAAACTAGTTAAAGAAATATTAGAAATAATTATTGAATAATTTTGTCTAAAGTTAAATTATATATAGTATCTATACAAATAATTCTTTTGAAACAACCACTCTCCTTTCTCTTATTTCTTATCTTTAGTTATCAGATCATTGACACCTTGATTAAGATTAGATATGACATTCTTTGAACAGCTATAGATATTTAATTGCCTGTTGAGAAATATAATTGTTTTCTTTTTTACATAGTTTATTATATTGTTGATATAACATCAATAAAATACCTTAATTAAAAATACATAAAAAAAAAAAAAACAATAATTCAACAATGTCTGTTCTTAAACATCTTTATCTAGATGATATTATCACATCTTTTCCAGAACTTGGACCAACTATACAAGATGGGGGTTACTCGTGGATTATTTTACTTGGTGTATTCCTCATTCAGGTATTATTATTAATATCAATAATAATAATTTTTATATACATTTGTTGCATATTAATTTTCTAAAAAGTATATACAATTTTCTAAAGGATTATTCACTGCATAAAACATAATATTAAGTTAAAAAGAAATCATGTGCAAAATATTATATGTCATGAATACAGATGACCATACCAAGTATACTATCGGTATACGGTATTGTACTTGGATATCTGACTGAAAATAAGACTGCCAATTTTGAGTTGTGGGATCAGAAAATCATTTTGACGCCAATACTCTTCATAGCATTTTGGAATTTAACAGGTGAGTTTAATTCATTCATATTATTATTAATGATAATTATCATACATGTAGATTATTTGATGTAATTTGTTTTTTGTTTTTTTTTTTTTTTTTTATAGATCCATGGTCTAAAATGATTGTGGATTTGACTTCTGTTCCACGTGTAATTGGATTGATAGGAATTGCACTTATTTCTATTGGGGTTTTAGCATCTGGGTATCTTGCTACTGGTGGAGTTGGTGCATATTTAGCCAGCTTGAGTGCTGGTGCTGTGATGGGTATAGGAGCAAGTTTCGTTATGGTTCAAAGTCAAGAATGTTTGTTAAAATATTTTCGTATAAAATTATCAATTGCACTTACCATTAAAAATATTGCATTATCATTTGGTTATATCATAGTTCCAAGTTTAACTCATTTGTTACTTATGAGAGTTTCTTTGAAAATTGCTCTTTTGCTCATAACAGTTATTTTTGTACCAACTATTTTGGGTGTAGTTTTGTTACGACAACCAATGTCTCCAAAACCTTCGCAATACAATTTACTTTTAACTAATGAAGATGACAACGATGTTTCTACAAAATATAATTCTAATATGGGATTAGAATCTATAGATAATAATAATTTAGAAAATTCATCTTCACATGGAACAGAACAAATTGAAGATACGAATTCTTCTTCATTTGCAGAACATAATGAAATTTATACATATGAAGATAGTGAAGAAGATATCTTTGTAAAATCAATTAAATCTAGTAACAAATGGAAAAATCATATTCAAATATTTGTCTATTTACGATTTTGGATGAGTATACTTACATGGGTTGGAATTAAATCTTTTACTTTGTTTTTTTGGATATTATTACCTTACATGTTTATCACAAACATATCTTCTTCGTATAATTATGTTGCAATATCAATTATTGCTGGTTTTGGTATTCTTTTACCAAATTCTATGACTTTTTGGATTTTGCAAATTATCCCACAAAATAGACGAATACTTTTTGGTATTGCATGTTGGCTTGGATGTTCTGTTTTAATGGGTATGTTTATAGAAATTTATATGACTTTAAGAAATAATTGAATGCAGTACATGCAACTCATATTAATAAATTATTTTTACAGTATTAACATATACTTCAGAATATTATGTATTCATGATTAGTGCATTACTAGGAGGAATTAGTATCGGTCTACTATCGGTTTGTCAAGATTCAATACTTATTGATATTTTTGGATCTCGTTTTGTAGATCAATTTTATAAAATCTTTTCAACGATAGTGGGAATCTGTTTATTATCTCTTTGTTTTCTACACAGTAAGTAATATTTATTTTGAAATATGTAGATAATCAAACAACAGTTTTATTTTATTTTATTTTATTTTATTTTATTTTATTTTTCATTTATCATTACAGACGCTGACCTTTGTTTTCGTTTAGTTGCATTATTTTTATTTTTAAGTGGTTTTTACTGGATATGGTTACCAATTTTTAATATATTCAAACATCGTTGCATTTCATGCTGTAAATCTAACTAATTTATATATTTTTTTCTTACTTTTATTTATATAAATATGATGTGTGATATAATTTTATAGAAACAAAATTCAAATGTTATAATTTATAAATTATATAAAACAAAATATGAATTATTTGTTAATATTATATTACTAAAATATTAATGTCATAGACTGTACATAAGCCATTGATCTCTGTTCTTTTTGGCATACTATCCTACAAAAACTCCAGTTATGTTTGACTCTTTACAATCTATTTTGAGACTGTTTCCATGGGTCACCGAGGTCTACTTATATCTTTCAACTAATATTTGTGCTTTAAATTTGAAAATACTTAAATGATAATAAATGCAACTTGCATACAAACACACACACACATATATATATATATTTTTTTTATAGTAATTATCTTGACTCATTTTTTTTTTTATTAGAAAATTTCAATTATATAATTCAAAGTTATACGACAAGTTTATATTAATTATTTCTTTACCTAATATTTATGGAAATAGTCATTTTCTTTTTTTTTTTATTTATATTGCAAATAGTTTTGCAATGATTGCATAAAGATAGTAATAAATAATTCATGAGTTAGTCAATATTAATTTAGCATAATTGTATGTATCAATGTTACATATTACAAGGACCTAATTGATAGGATAAAAATTAATAATAATAATTGTTATTATTAAATATTTGCAAAATTTCTTATAAATTTAGAAAGGAAAAAAATAAGAGGACAAATTTGATTTAATTTTGTTCGAAGCATAAGAAATAATCAGAGCATTGAAAAAACAAAACTCTTTAAATTATTCCAACATTGTACAGTTAATGTCATATAAAAATCAAAGTATTTGAATAATTTGTATTGCAACGCATGGTAGTTTATTTATTTTTTTTTTTTTTTTAAATAGTATTAGTGTGCATTTGTATAATTGTACACACAACTTTAAAGTCATCCGAAATTCAATTCCGCGCGAGCCAATGAAGTTGAGTCATCGATCTTAAATATAAAATAATCGTAATCGTGATTGGTGGAGCGTAAAGAAGTCGCGCCGCTTATTGGTCACTTTTCTTTCGTGCAAACTCGCCGTGACGATGCAACGAGCTCGGATTCGTACCGCTTATGGCGCAGGCGCCACTAATGCAGTGCACGTCTGTGTGCACCGCTGGTGTGCACGGCGGTTCTTCGTCGATTTAGAGAAAGAAAGAAAGAGAAAGATAAAAGGAAACCAGAGAGAGAGAGAGAGAGAGAGACAGACAGACAGAGAACAATAAAAAAAAAGAAAGAAAGAAAGAAAGAAAAAAAAAACAGAAGAAATAAACGGAGTCACGAAACGAAGAGAAGAAGAAATCGTGTGTGTTAGTTCCCACGAATTAGTAAGGTGTATTTTTAAAGTGGTACGGCAAGATTATGTAGTGTCCGGTGTCGGTGAATAATCGGAAGTTAGAAGGTGGATGGAAGAAGGGTGGTGTAGGAGGGGGATCAGGCTTTCTTAGCGGCAAGGAGAAACGTGAGTAATTCTAAGGGTGGGGGATATTAAAAAAAAGAACTATGAAAATCACTCCCCTAGATGACATTTCGTTGGGTGTTATTCAAAGGCGTGCCTGCCACAACGTTTATTCTCTAAGCATGCATGCATGCATGCATGCCGGAGGGGTTGGGTGGAACCCCCCTTGTCACGTTCCACACCAAACCTATTTAAATCAATGACGTTTCTATTTTTTTTTGTTGGTCTTTCTTTAATTTAATCCTCCTACCTTGAAGAAGGTGTCTTTCGTAAAAAAAGATCTTATTTATTTCATAATTTAATAACGGTAGAGATAAATATGAACGGTTGCCATCGCCGGAAATGTTACCGCAGGCGTTAAACTCTCTTCTGAGTAGCTGTGCAAATACTCTCTCCTCTCTATTACCCTCTCCTTCCTTCTATTTCTCTATCTCTTTCTCTTTCTCTTTCTCATCTCTTTCCCATACCACCATTACTACCATCATTATCATCAGCGTCAGATAGTAATAGTACTAGCAAAGCAATCTACACACGTACTATATATATATATATATATATATATATATATATATACACTAGTATACAAAGATGACAACGACACCAAGTTCTCCCCTCCCCCTTGGCCGTTATCCTGTCTCTTTTTCATTCCTCTCCTTGTTTACCTCCTCCTCCTCCTTCTCCTCCTTTTTCTTAGAGACCTAATGCAAATTCGTCTAGTGAGGTGTTAAAAATCTCTTTGCAAAGTTCCGGCTTGATGCAATAACTCGTCATCACTTGTCGTTTATGTCTACTTGTCATTTTTTTTTCTTTTTTCCACCTATTATGATTGTTTTGTTTTTCTTACCTGTTTTATTTTAATATATATATATATATATTTGTTCGTTTATTACAGTTCATTTATATTAACACTTGGTGCGACTACAGCGACAAGTTTTCGAATCCCACACGTTCTCTCATGCTCGTTGCACCTGTGGATAGTAGAAAATGTACACGCGTGTAACAAGATACTCGACCTTACTACTATCATCATCATCATCATCATCATCATCATCATCTTCTCTTATTAGTCTCTTTTTCTTTTTCATAGAATGTGTTAGACATGTGAATACATTGAAAAATATGCAATACGTCATTGTGTTTCCTGATAATTATACTTTCTTGGAAAAGGTTGCATAGTGAATGCTAATATCCTTTTTATCACGTTTACGTTTCCTGCTTATATTCCTTTTATATGATCAGATTATATATATATATATATATAGATATTTATATATATATTATGTGTGTGTGTGTGTGTGTGCAACGATGCTTTGAAAATGTACTATACAATGTTTCCTATCTTCTGTAATACGTGATTTCAATTTAAAAAAGGTTATTGAACCTATTTTGATTGATACGTAAGTTGCTATTTTGATCAAAGTTGTTTGAAATACTTTACATGTGTTACTGTTGTTTATTATAACCTCAGTTTTCAATTGATGGACAAATTAGAGTTTGTTATTTGATTTATACATAAGTTGTTGACTACCCGTTATATTTCATTTTGATCAACGTAGTTTGAAATACTTTACAAATATGTTGTTGTTTATTATAACCTCAATTTTTAATTGATGAACAAATTGGAGTTTGTTATTTGATTTATACATAAGTTGTTGACTACCTGTTATATTTCATTTTGATCAACGTAGTTTGAAATACTTGACATGTGTTGTTGTTTATTATAACCTCAGTTTTCAATTGATGAACAAATTGGAGTTTGTTGTTTAAAAGAAATGGTACTTGAATTTCTCATATTTTGTTTAAAGGGATAATTTGCAAATTGTAAATTGATTTAGTATTTAATTTAAGAATATTTTGTAGGTTATAAAGATGTTTGATTACATTGATTTGTAATATTGTTATAGATCTACGCAAGGAAATGAAGATGAGTTTCTCTTTAACCTCACTTCAGCCTTCTAGCAATAGTCTAGAAAGGCGGAAGCAAGTGAGTGTGCCCTTAGAAAGACCATACAACAGTCTTACCAAAAAAAGGTTTATTATATTTTTGAAATTATTATTATTTTATATCTTATTATATTTTATGATTGTATACTAATGTTATAATTGGTTTGTATTTTTTGTTTTGTTTTATAGAAAAGATCCCAAACAAATGCAATGTCAAAGAATGTGGACTAACAGAGATGATAGCAAAGATGACTTTTGGGCTGCGATACGCTCTAATTATGATTATATTATGGATACTAATTTAATTGATAGTTGTAAGGTACGAATAATCTTATTAATATCTTAATAATAACATGTATTAAATATTACAAAATAAATGATTATAAATGTTGTTTTGTTGATAGGAAGCAAATGGTGAATTAACTTGGGATGAGACAGACGTATCAACACAGTCATGGAGTTTGAAGGAACTTAGTTGCCAATTTTCAGAACTTTACTCTTGGTTGAGAATACTTCAAGAATTAGTTTATTCTAAAGAAGAAAATCTTTTGAACAAAAGTCTACGCGCGGTATGTGTTTACTTGCAATTACAATTAATCTCATCATGTTGTTATTTTAATAAAATATCAAAATAATCTAATGTATATTTATTTATCATTTGTAAAGGCTCACATGGCGGAGTTGCGACGTAAGGCATACAGAAGAAAATTGTTCAATGAACAAGCTGAAAAATTAGTATCATGCACCCCTGCATTAAAAGATGAAGTGGCGTGGCGTGTTAATCATTTGAACGCAAAGTGGGAATTAGTTGAACAAATTATGGCACCCGTAGAACGTACTGTCTCTGACGAACAGGATGTATCTGCAGGTAATTTGTTGTTTGTTCTATTTAACAAGACTTCATTTGTAAATTCTCGGAGGTTCTTTGGGTGTTCATAATTCTTGATATTTATTTGTACAGACTTCGAACATGAAGTTAAATGTTTAAGAAAGTGGTTACGAGAAATGGAATCGCGTCTGAAACCTTTGAGTCTTCACGTTGATTGGACATTAGCAGAATTAGAAGAAAAAGCAATGGAGCATATGGTGAGTCGTATTCATTTCATTTCTAATATTAAAACAGATGGTTTATTTAATTAGAAGAAAAAAAAAAACATTTATATAGGCCAGACTCGTTAATGAGTTATTTGAATTTCAAGTGTTCTATATTCTACATTTTTTGTTTTCTTTGTAATTGATATCTCCTATGTTTAATTAGTTAAGAATTTTATATTTTTTTTTTTATCTAACACATGTTCAAATATTTACCTTAAGTAGATAAGAGTATTATGTATACTCGATAAGCAACGCCATCTTGCATCGGAAAATTATAATTACATTTACTGTGGTTCTCAGTTATCGATAAAGTAGTTTTCTTTTTTATCATTATAGATATTATCGACTGAAATAATTTTGATGTTCTTCCCGCCAAATTGATCAAAATTTTGGCGGGAAGAACGTACGAACGAGATTGATAGAATAATAAAACAATAAAAAAAACATTGTATGCGATGAGTAGTTAAAGATATTATGAGTTTCAAGCTAATAACAAATGGATGACGTTGCTTTCCAAGATATATATTGTTTTTTCTTTATTTTCTAAGATAAATGGCTTTCCATAAATGTAGTCACGAAATACGAAACGACCGTAAAGAGATAGACAAGAAGAAAAAAAAAAGAAAAAGAATAAAAAGATTAATACGTTCGAAATGAGATTACCGCAAGATCTCTCGTTGCTGGCAAACTGCAATTTAGATAAACCATTGCGGTTTCGTATCTCCAGGCGATCGTTATATTTGAATGTTGGGAACACAAGCTTTGGCTTAAGCGAATACTCGTTTTAGTAGTCGTTGTTGTTGGAAAAATTTCGGAGAAAGCGTGACGAATCTGAGTATTCAAACTTACTGGAAGAATATAATATAATATTTCGAGATGTTTAGAATTAGATAAATTTGTTGTTTTTCTAAAAAAAGGATAGTTTATATTTTTTTTTYTTACAAATAAACGAATATTTTTTGATTTGTTACTATTTTTGATTTAGTCACGTAACGAACTAAGTTACATCACTGTTCTAAGAAACAATATCACAAAAGTCTTGTGTTACACATTTGTATAAAAGTTTCTTTTAAACAACGAGTACTACGAACGAGTGTTGGTGGTAATAATTGCCTTTATGAGCAAGATTGGCTCTTCGGCAGATTCCTTCTTGAATCCATTGTTATCCCTATGTGAGTCACATAAGCAGCAGCCATCTTTTGACTACCTCTCCGCTAAACTAACGTAACTTTCACTCTAACATAACGCACATGGAAATATATGGTTGACGTTGAGTAACGTTCACGGTCATTTTAAACCGTCCCATCTGTTGTGACCATGTACCTTTGATGATTATTGTACGAAGAAACGAAAGTATACTTCCTATTACTCATTTCAGGATTTGTTGTTCAACATTTTTCAATACGTTTGTATACCGCCATTCTTTTACATTACAATTATATACAGATGAAAGTTGATTTCATAGAAATTTTCTTCAATTCATTTTTCTTAAACTTGTTTGTGTGTGTTTAGTGACAATAATCTCACGAATGATTATCATCAAAGATAATGTTGATGATAAAGGATACCACGAACACAGAGTGGTGTTGTGTCGAGATATTCGGTATGCGTCACTCGGACGTACACATCGCGTACGTTTTCTAAGTAAAGTTGACGTTCAACAGATACGATCTTGCCTATAATTTCCGGCTGCAGTTTCTCACACTTTCCCCATGGAAATTTCTACCCATATAGCATATACATATATACATATATATATATATATATCTACATAAAAGTAACAACGATAAAGTACGATTTATTCTTACCCGCATAAATCATAAGATGAGTTCATTTTCCGGCTTACATTGTAACTTATTCAGATCAAATTCTAAGATTAATAATTGAACAAATTAAACGAATTAATAAGACAATTTAACAGATCTACAGACATGTTCATTCTCATTCATTGGATTTAAGTTATAGTTGGTTGTGAATTTTTCGGGTCAGTTCGGTTGGAAGTCAAGCAAAGCAAAGCAAAGCAAAAGCATCGTTTCGAATTCACCCGAAGACCCTTTTGTTTATTTCTTCTTTTTATTCCCCCTACAAAGCGCATAGGGACATACCAACGGAGCGAAAAAGAGGTATAGTGTAGGTAGGCCCCCGAGAGTGCGTGGGCACACACTAATAGTAAATGTGAGGGGGGACGCTCGTGCTATCTTACATGTATATATATATATATGTCTGTATATATTTGTGGTGTGGATGTTCTCTTCCCTTTATGTATGCGTGATACTCTCGTCCATGAGCAGAGCACACACACACACATACACATACATACATACACGCGAGGAACGACGAACAAAGTCCGTAGTTTTGTTTGAAACCGACATTGCCCGAAGGCTGGTTCGGCTTCCCCGTTTGTGTTCGTGTGCAGCACTGTACTCTTGGATCAAGCGAGTAGCAGCTGGCCTTTGCTGCCGGCTGCAGGTTCTTCGTAGTCGCTGTGAGTAGTGTGCACCACGTCGTCGTTGTCCGTCGTTCTTTCGTGGTGGCGTCGTTGTTCTCTTCGACGAGGAAGGAAGGGACGCCTAAGCACAGCACGTTTGCTTCGAAAGATTCCCGCCCCTTTTCCCTACATCTCTCTCTCTCTCTCTTTCTCTTTCTCTTTTTCTCTTAAGCGCCCATCATCATCATCATCATCATCATCCTTATACTCATCTCTCTCCCCTCTTTTCATTCGTTGAGAAGCAACAGGCCAGAAAAGCTAGTTCCTTCCTTTCTTTCTTTCTTAGCCGGCTAGGGTTCGGAGTCTCTGAACTTGTTCCTAAGCTTCTTCTTTTCTTCCTCTTCTTATTACTCGACAAGAGTTCCTTGTGTTTCTACATGTTTCAAGTGAACAATAATCGATTTATTCGAATTCCGAATGTGTGATGATAATTAGTGACAATTGTAATTGTGCTTGTGTATGACTCTACTGTGCGTGATCTTTTTCATGAAATGTTTATTTATTATTTGTTACCGCAAAAAAGAGCAGAGCGCGTGCTGAATTAAAGTTGAAGTATGATGTGTGCATTCACGTGTTCGATTCGATTCCAAACTCATACTCGTCCCTCTCTTCGATCCTTTCCTCGATCCTCCTCCTCCTCCTCCTCTTTCTCCTTTTCTTGCCCTTGCAGATGTATCATCGTCCCATGACCGTTCAAAGACTCCTCTTCCTTATCCTACTCTTCAACATTGTGTTATAATAGTCGTTCACTTACCACGCGGAAGAGTATCCTCATTTTCGTGATTATCTCTTTCTCATACGTGGGTGGTAAAAGTTTTGTCTTTTCTTTTATTGTGTTGTCTAAGAAGGGAGAAGAGAAGAATAAAGAAAAGAGAAAGATAGAAAGAGAGAAGCGTCGGTTAGTTTGCTACGCCTGCGCGGTAAATCGAAGTCCAGCAAGTTCAGAAAGGGCTGTCTAGGAAACAGACACCTAACCCCCCCCCCTGCCCCCGCAACTACATCGAACTCTTCAAGAAGAATCGAAGATTATATTCATCTGGATGCAATTTGTTGCAACGAATGGTTGGAGAATAGATAAAGGAAGAAGAAGCTACCCATCTCTCATAGTTAACACAATTCTCCTTGATATTCCTGTTGCTACTGTTTGATGATGATGATGCTGGTACTTGGGTTGATCTTTGAAGACGCCCCTTTCATTCCTGTTGCTAACTTATTCTCCTCATCATCATCGTCATCGTCATCATTATCATCATAATCATTGGGAAACGACGATTAGTTCAAGATAAGATTTGAATGCATCATCGAAGATTGCAAATCTTCGTGTATTCTCGCCAATCACGACGAAACGAAACTCGATTTTCTCGTGGATCCTCTTTTTTGCTGGAGTGGATAATACGTTTCGGTAACGTAACATTAGTTTTATTTTTTAATATAATATTATGATTATAATTATAAAAGTATTGTATTATCTAAAAATTGTGRGTCGTTTGTTTGTTTTTGTTTTTGGATCAGATAATATTTAGGGGTTTATAAATAAAAAAACAAAAGTTTGACATTTTGATTAATTGAAATATATCAAAATTGGTCACCTGGTATATGAAAATATATATGTACATTTATAGATAGGTCTTTTTGTGATATAATAATTGAATAATTATTATTGAATATAGAAGGATGGATTGTAGATAGTTGGATTGATTTTTCTAGTTATGGACGAATCGCGAGAAGTGTAAAACTAACCAGGGTACTTTTTATCGATCGGATAGATCGAGTTCCTCGAGTCCGGCTATTGTTTTTAGCTATCCAAGGTTCTCCGTCTCTGTCTCTCTCTCTCTCTTTCTGAGTATGTGTGTGTGTGTGTGTGTGTGGATCGATCGATGGTATGAAGAAGTTGAGTAGTAGGATATATCGAGACTTTGATAGGATCATTCAACCCAGACACCTTATGCGACCATGTGGAGGAGAGGCGCAGGCACCGTTCGTTGGATGAACGACATTCGCGGTTTTCGAAGTCGGTCGTTTGAGGTCGGACGAGTTCATGCGGAATTGTCCATATTAAGAGAAAATAGATCTTGGGTCTTCTCTTCTTTAGTGAAAACCTTGACTCCTCTCTCTCTCTCTCTCTCTCTTTCTCTCAACTTGCCATTTTTTTTTATTTCTTCTTCTTCTTCTTCTTCTTCCTACCTGCTTTCTTATTCCACTACTTTTTCTACTTCAGAGTTATTACAAAAGGTTATTCTTTATAGTTGTTCTATCTTCTAAGAAGATAGAAACTAATCCCAACTCTCCCTAAACGATTTCAAAGTTTAAGTGGATCATCGCGTGTCCTGTTCAAAGTATCATCCAAAGTTAGGTCTCTTTGAATGAGTGCTTGTTCTTAGGTTTTAACTGATGGTAAAACCCCATTTTCTGCATATTTCAAGTTCCTACTATGACGTAACCCATATAGAATTGCATAATAATTGTGCTGTTAGTTAAAAGATTAATTGGTTGGAACCCTTCTCCCCCATCAATGTGAGAATCCCAAAGTTTTCAAATCAAATCTTTTATTGAATCCTAATTCATTAAAAAGTATTTCTACATTGGAAGAAACAAAAATTCAACTCCCCGTACACATGGGGAAACTATAATTAAATTCATATTTTCTTGGGGGTAGGGGGGGGGGAGAGGTTGGTTCCGTAAAGCCATAATAATGGTTGGTAATAACGTTGGTAATAAATCTTTCTCATTGTGCTGAATGTTGGAAGTTTGCAAGCCTACGTTGGAATTGCATAATTATACACAAGGAGTTATTCTCGTAGTTGTAATTGGGTTTAATTGAGTTTTCCCTTTTTTAAGATGAAAAAAAAAAACTGCGTGCAAACATTTGAAAATAATTTGAAAATTTAATTTGTACAGTATGGCAAAAGGTAATGGTTTTATCAATTGAAAAGTAGTTCATTCGTTGAACATAGAACACAGTCAAGGTTTTCTTTTATTTTTTTGTTATTTTTTTTTTTTTTTTTCAATCTAATCTCTAGGGAAAGAGAAACCTAAACGACAAGGTTTCTTTTTTTTTTGTGTGTCTTCATTGTCGTTGTTTTGCATCTACTTTGATAATCATGATCGTCATCATCATCGTTGTATACTTTTACAAGTAAATTACACGGTCTACTTAACACAAACCGTTTTGCCACTTTGATAGTAGTAGCTGGTTGTGCAGAAGTTTCTTAGTTGGGTCCAACTGGTAGTCCAGGCCAGGCCAAGTCAGGCTGCAGATGCTCCTCGTTTAAAGAGGTCAATAATTTCGACTTGGTGGACTTGGTAAGTTCGTTTCGTTTCTTCGTTCGTTCGTTCATTCGTTCGTTCGAGTGACGAGCTGGTGCTGCTGATTCCAAAAATACTTTTCTGTGCTTCGCAAGCAACAGACCACCACCACCACCACCACCACCACCATTACCATCACCATCACCACAATTACCATCACCAGTAGCAGTAGTTGAACGTATTCTGTTGGTCCGTTCGTTCCTCTCAAGTTTATGTAGACTCATTTATGTATGTATATATACATACATACATACATACACTTATATATATATATGTATGTATATATGTGCTACTTTGACAAGATTTCGAGCCGGAAGTGTTCCACGTGTTGTCGAGAAAATGTCGAAACGTTGGCACGATTCCTTTCGATCTCTTTCACGTGCAAATACTTTAATATACCAACAACCAATTTCATATGGTGATGGTAATAGTAATGGTGGTAGTGGTGGTGGTGGTTGGTTGGTATATATGATCCACCCACACACAGTTATTCGTACGAAACTTTCAACTTTTATCTTTAATATCTTCATCGTTAATCTTTGTGCAATATTTTCTAAGATAATTTATAATAAATTGTGATATAAATGTTATATGATAATTAAATATATATATATATATATATTTCTATTTTTTAACATTTTAATAATTAAAATAAAATAATAATAATTAATTAAATGAAATAATAAATTATTCATAACCGTTGTAAAATTAATTAATTGAATGACTTTGTAACACTTTCCAACATGGTGGCACAATTTGTATCTTCCATTTTTAAAAATGGAGTCCTATCCCCTAGTGACAAAAAATTGAACTAATGTTTGTTTGAACGTACAGAGTTTTTGTCTGATCATAAGTAATTTGTTGATGAATTTATTTGATTCGATCAAAAGGTGAACGTACCTGATAGATTTTCTGTATTTCCTCATATCATAAAATATTCGTAATTTGTTACGTGTGTGTGTGGTGTGTGTGTGTGGCACCTGTCCAAGTCTTACAAAGCTCTAAATATAAAACATACTACTCTATCGTAGAAGATTATGATCATTTCTTATTTATACTCAGCTAATTTTATCAAATATATCATGAAACATTCGTTTGATAATGATACCTGTTATCTTTTATCAAATGCTTTCTTGATTTTCTTTAAAGATACCTGGTGTTCTGTTTTTTTTGTTTACATTAAGTTTTAGGTTAATCGAATTTCGCTTATGAACCAATGAATCTTATGACAATTTAGGTCGTATACGATGAACGAATGAACGTGATTTCTGGTTGATAAAGTAACGGTGCGAATGCGCTCGATTCGAACACCATCGTCGTCGTCGTCTTCGTCTTCTTCGTCGTCTTCGTTGTCGTCGTCCTGTTTCTCTTCGTGATTCATTATTTCTTTTTTTTTTTTTTTTGATTTAATACATCAACCTTGTTTTTTTAATTTTATTTTTATTTTTTCAATCGTTAACGAACGTATTACAGTGTCGAACAAAATTATTCACTCATAATAAATTTAAATTCTATTCACATTGCTTGAGAATAAATTTTACTAAATGTACAAATGATTATTTAAAGGTTTGTTCACACTAAAAAAAAAAAAGAAAAAAATCTGAATTTATTTAAAATGATTTAAATATCAATAATAATAATAATAATAATAATAATAATAATAATAATAATAACAAAATAAGTGTTATAAGGATGGTGGGTGGATTTTGATGAATTATTATTGTCAATGATTTTGTTCGATTAAAATAAAATACAAAAATTTCTCTATATACACACACACACACATGTATATAAAAATTAATTTGACACGCTTTTATGTTACGTGTAAAATAAATCGGATACGCGTGCACACGCGTGCTTAGAGAAAAATGTTTCCATACATACGTGCGCATAACTTCCACGGTCTATTTAGTCCTTCTGGTCTTTAACTTTGATTCAATTTCTCTCTGTACCTGGGGTGTCTCTCTTCCATTACTTTAAGAAAGAGAGAAAGAATAAGAGATTAATAAGAGAGTAAGAAATAACGATAGAATTTATTGGAAGGTTCGTGATCATTTATTTAGCACTTTCACTATATACAGTCAACAGCAACTTCAACATCTATAAATAAGAAAAAAACATTTCGTTTCCACGTTCCACCTTCATCAACGTTTCAAGGCTTCCCGAACGTGTGTGAGAGAGAAAGAGAGAGAGAGAGAGAGAGAGAGAGAGAGAAATCCTATTATGTAAACTTTAGCACAGTAATTAGAAAATGATATGATAGTATTAAACAAAATGACGTATATATATATATATATATATATATATGACGATGACTATGCTGTATCTATCACATTTTTATTTCATTTATTTATTTATTTATTTTATGTATTATTTTTAAATAAATAAAAACAACAAATCAAATCAAATCAAGTGACGATTGAGAACGTGTTTGAATGATGTGCATGTTCCAATCAACATGTGTAGTATAGTGTTTCCATACTGTGAGGATGAGCACATTGAACCACTGGAATGTATTCGAGAGAAAGATTGTTGTTAATGTAGTAGTGCATAACTCACATATATATATGCAGGTGTTGATGAGAAAGAATGGGATAGAAATATTAGCAACATCTGACGAATCACCTGTCGCAGTTGTATTACCTGTCAAACAACTTTGACTAGTTATAACAGATTACGATTTACTACTACACGTTATACCACTACTACTACTACTACTACTATTATTATTACTACTTTGCTTTCGATAGCAATTAAAATGTAAACGTCCAGTCATGCAACGACGACGATGTCCCTTTCGTTTCTGTGAAATCGTATGATTCAAATGAAACTAACTTGTTTTTAAGAAAATATTCATCGTTGTTTTTGTTATTGGTCTTGTGTTCTCATTCGATATTGTATTTTGTATATTTTGTGTATTTTGTATAATAAGATCAATATAATTTCATTTTTTTTTTTTTATTGGGTTATGGTTGTGTTGTTGTGTTATCAATGACGTAATAAGGTTTATCAATTATCTTAAAACTATTTGTCTAGGCACGTGGAGGTTGTTCCTTTCTCTGACTGACTGACTAACTGACTGATTGACTGACTACCACTTAGGTTAGGCGTGGTTCACACTATTTCAAATTGCTATCGTTGCAATTCTTTGTCCTGAAATGAAACAAAGGAAGGAAGACAAATTGGATGTGAATTTTGCAACAGAATTGAATTGTAATTAATTCCAATGATAATACTTTCATTTTTAATTGACTTTTGTTACGTGTAACATTTCTAAGAAATTGTATTTGAAATTTTTCATCGTTACTGTAGTACGTGTATATCTTCATATATCAAAATACAGTGCCACATTGTTTGCAGTGAAGTTTGAAACTAATTGAACTCGATTTTCATGAAATTTTGCTTATTTTGTTTGATTATGTTCAATTTAATACACAGGATAGTTTTTATCGCCTTTATTTCTTATTTTTTTTAGAGATTACGTAGGTCTGTAGGTTTTGTAAATTTTCGATAGATGTCTCTGTACTACAATTCAATTATTTTGCTATATTCATGTCATACATGTGTAATTTACGTGCATTTATTGTATTAATATTTTTATCGCGTTTATTTCTTATTTTTTATCGCTAATTTAAAGGTTATGTAGGTTTCTAAGTTCTGTAAATTTTCGATAGATGGCACTGTACTACAATTCAATTATTTTGCTATATTCACGTCATACATGTGCAATATACTTGCATTTATTAATATTTTTATCGCGTTTATTTCTTATTTTTTATCGCTAATTAAAAGTTCTGTAAGTCTCTAAGTTCTGTAAATTTTCGATAGATGACACTGTACTACAATTCAATTATTTTGCTATATTCACGTCATACATGTGTAATATACATATATTTATTAATATTTTCTTTATATATTGGGATCTCTGGCAGGAGCGTGGCGTAGCAATTCGACCTATCTACTTTAATTTTGAATTTAGTCACCAGATGGCGTATTCAAGTGCTAGAAGTTCCCAATATTGTATATATATATATACACATAATTACGTGTAAATATATTTATATTAATGTTAGTTAATGTATTAGTTTTCTTGTATAACGTGAACAAATTGAATTGCGGTATTTTTTTTTTTTTTTGCGAAATGCAGGATGGATTACACTATCCTCACGAAGAGACGTATGTCCCAATGAAATATTATTATAGATATTATTGAAGGTAGTATTAGTATACTATGCAGAAAGTTTGTATGTAGTACCACTATAGTGGATCGAATTACGAGATCGTTGTGTTGGATCACGATCGTGGCACCAGGAGGCTAGATTACAAGCGATGAGAAATCAGACGATTCTTTTTCTACCAACTACAACGATATACACGGCATGTGTGTGTGTGTCTTGGGTTTGTACGTAAACGGGTTCGATCACGTAAAGCCGGTTATGGCTTATCTATGAATATAATAATAGTATAATAATCTAGTTGTGTTCAAAATGATTATTGATTTATAATATTTATGATCGTCTATCGTTAGAAACAATCGTTGACACTTTTATTAAACGATATGATACCAATCGATACTTTCATGTAAATATTGTATACTTTATGTGATGATTTATCTTGTTTTTTTTTTTTTTTATATCATTTATAGAACGGGGTTGCATAAAACGAGTTTGTTTTCTAATTTATAGATGTGCAAGTAGAGTTGGTTGAGATTTGGTTATAGGTTAGGTTTTTAGGTGTTTCAACTATTCGAGATTCACTGTATTTAAAAGAATATCACATAATGTTTAATAATAAATTAAAAAATAATATATAATATAATTAAATAATTTAAAATAAAAAATATGTATATATATATATATATATGTATATTAGGTCTACTGTAAAATTCTGTACGTTGATACAAACATTAGTTCAATTTTTCGTCACTAGGGGGTATGTAAGGCTCCATTTTAAAAAATGGAAGATACAAATTGTGCCACCATGTTGGCAAGATTTCAAATGTATGTAATTCAATTAATTAATTAATAATGTAATTATTGATAGAACAAAAATATATATATATATATAGTATACACAATCAAATTAAATTAAATGAAAATAAAATAAGTTCGTTTAATGTCTAAGTGTTTAATTACTTGATGAAAGACCCACCATGTATATTAGAATCTTTGAGAAAGTGAATTTACACGTGTTTTAACGAGAGAAATAGATCGAATGATATCAAGAGATTAGAAGATATTAAAACAAAAGAATAATAGTTAATAAATTTTTTTCAGAAATATCTACAGACGTTCTCCTGTTTTTGTTGTAATAGTTGTAGTAAGTAGTAGTAGTAGTAGTAACATAAACTGCGTATGATTACGAGGAAAAGGTATGTAATGGAAACCAGTAATGCGTTGTGATTGCATCATCATCATCAGAACTACAGTTGCATTCTAAGTGAAAGGAATAAAAGAGAGAGAGAGAGAAAGAGAGAGAGAGAGAGAGAGAGAGGATTTTTGTTAATCATTATCATTATCATCTCATAACTTACAAGTGAAAGATTAGCATCAAATGTGAATTGTTAAATAAGGGATGAAATTGTTTTGTTTCTCTGTTCTTCTTGTTCTTGCTGCTGTTGCTGCTGCTGCTGTTGCTTTTGCTGTTGGTGTTGGTTAATTTGAGATTCGAGACAGGAAAGGAATTCTGTTGTTGGAAAGAGTAAATACGATTCTTTGGAATGTTAAGAACGATAACAACGTCATTGTTATTCGAACAATTTACTTTTACCCTTTTCAATGTTCGCACATTCTCAAGTTATGCTTGTATATGTGCGTGAGTCACTTTCTTAATTAGTTGAGCGCCACGTCAGTCATCGATGACTGACACGGAACTTTACGTTTAGGCCACGTCAGCCACTGGTGACTGACACTGGACTTTACGTTTAGGCCACGTCAGTCATTTGTGCCTGACACGAGACTTTACGTTTAGGCCACGTCAGTCATAAGTGACTGACACCCAACTATTTTTTTGAATACAATGAACATCTGTGGCTTGACAGGAATTTCCCTAAGAATTTGCGTGACGTTGAACGTGTTTAAACTATCTGAGAACAAGACACGTTTTTTTTAAAAAATCAGTTTTTGTGTTTCGATTGTATACCGGGTGACGTATAATTCAAATTTGTTTTTTTTTTTTTTTGTATTTTCATTGTTATTATTGTGTTAGTTGACAATGTTTGTCAATCCTTTTTTAAATGACGTGACATTTCGAAGTCTTCCAAATTTCAAATCATTCGTATTCAATTGAACCATTGTTAATATTTCTTTTTTTTTTTTGTACGTTGTGGTATTGTATCTAAACAAATGTTTAGCAAATTAGAAAATAGAAATGAAATGGTAAAAGAAAAGAAAAAAAAAATATATATATAGAAAAGAAATTAGGTGCATGTTTGAAACGAGTTAAAACGTAATTGGTTGTCGTTGCATGACGACATGGATTGGGGGGGACTCCGCCCCCCCCCCCCTATTGTACACGCGAACGAACGGTTGCTAATTTGATTCATTTTTTTCTTTTTCTTTTTATAAACGAATAATTTATCTTCAATGTAAATTAGAATGACAAATGTTTCGATTGTAATTATCGATAAAAAAAAAGTGTCAACAATTTATAGAAATATTTCAATTAGTTCTTTGCACGTGTCAAAGAATGTACGTTGGGGTAAAACATTGGTGTGTGTGTATTGTATGTGTGCAAGGGATTTAAAATCTCACCTTAGGAAAAGTTGAAGGAAACCATAGAAAGGTATTATCAACTCATATATCACACTAAACTTTTGTGAACACATGACAGAACACGTGTGTGTATGTATGTATGTAAGTATGTGTAGTTTCACTCAGGGCTTCTTAGTTTTTTTTTTTTTTGCGTTCATAACACCACTTCTCATTGAAAATCCAATCATGCGTGTGTCATAATGAATTATTAATAAGAAAATGATTGGGGTTTTTTTTTTTTTTTATTTTTTTTTTTTATTCTATCTGACAATAACCTTTCTATGTGACAAATAAAGTATGAGATTAATCGAATGACTTTTTATGGGGAAAATATTAATAATAACTTTAGGTTTGTTTTATTCAATCAGAATTGATCAATCAGATTGATGAATAATGGGATTGATCGGAATGAATTCAGAATGAATGATTTATATCATACTTAATTGGTTTTAATTGATACACATATACACACACACATAGGATTATTCTATGTAAAATAATTTTTGTTTTAATTTTTTTTTATAGTTTTCTTTATTAAGAACGTGACTAAGACACGTGTCTTCTTTTGATGTTAGAAAAGGATACATAAATCAAAGGACTGATGACGTAAATATATACTTTAAGTGGTAGACTTAAGACTCACAGACAAAGAAGATGCTACTACATTTTTGCAGTTGAATCTTTTCTTTTTTTTTTTTTTTGATTTTCTATATGTTTTTGTATCTCATGGTGGTCTCTTTCTGTCATAGTGTTTCCTTTTCTTAAACCCATTCGAGACCACAATTTTTTTTTCGAACACTGTGCTTAAGAGCACATTTCTTTATTTTTTTGTTTTTGTTAGGTTGCTAATTTTACAATGTTAAATTTTTTTATTTGTTCTTTATACTTTAAAGATATTATTTATACAAAAATAATTTGTATTTGGATCAATATTCATGGTGTATTATTTTTCTTAAATCCATTCGAGACCACGACTTTTCTAAGAACATTCTGAGGAGTACATTTCTTTAATTTTTTTTGTTTTGTTAGGTTGCATATTTTACAATGTTAAATTTTTTTGTTTGTTCTTTATACTTTAAAGATATTATTTATACAAAAATAATTTGTATTTGGATCAATATTCATGGTGTATTATTTTTCTTAAACCCATTCGAGACCACAACTTTTCTACGAACATTCTGAAAAGTATGAGGAGTACATTTCTTTAATTTGTTTTGTTTTGTTAGGTTGCTAATTTTACAATGTTAAATTTTTTTATTTTTCATTTACACTTTAAAGATATTATTTATATAAAAAAAATTTCAATTCGATGTATACTTTACTCAAAATAATTAATAACAGTAAAGTATGATTGCCAAATACACACACATGGTGTGCCAAGTGGTCCTCTCGAATGGGTTAAGATGTAAGGGAAAGAACAAAAAAAAAAAAAGAACATATTTTACCGTTTAATGACCTCGAAAAATAATAATAATAATAATAATAATAATAATAATAATAATAATAATAAAAAGGATCAGGTTTGGTTTTATTATTGGCTCGTGTTCAAAACGAGTCTGAAACTTGTTACCTATAAGGGGTTAACATCAATCAATGTTTCGTGGAAAATCATCGTGAAAAAAGAATTATACGAATTGTATTTTATTATGGGGTTTTAAAATATTTTTCTATTTTATTTTGTGGATATATATATATATGTATATATGTATGAAGAAATTGTTGATTATCGTTTCGAGGAACAGATTGAACAAGATTACTTTAACGGTGGGAAGGAATATCGTTCGGTCCCGCAACAGACCACAATTTACCGCGACCGTTCTCTTTCTCTATCTAACCCGACCGATCGATCGATCTTTCAAATTTTCTCTTTTCTCCTATATAAACACCGTAACGTAGTCGATTATCGACATCGACATCGGACATCGGACATCGGACATCGGACATCGTCGACATTTTACAAAGAGAGGCGGAACACCATTTTCAAACTTACATTTAAATTGTTTCTTACCAAAAAAACAAAAAACAAAAATTAAAATATTATCAACAACAAAAATTCTAGAAAATAGTAATACGTGTGGTTATATAATATGTACAAAATAAAATAGAAAAAAAAAAATATGTAAAGTTGAATTCAATCGTTCCTCACACAAAAAAAAAATAAATTAAAAAAAATATAATATAAAAATATTACCAACGAGAAAAATTAGAAAATAATACGTGCATGGTGTAATGTACACACAATAAAATAGAAAAAAAAAAATAAAAAAATAAATAAAATAGAAAAAAAAAAAAACAATTAAATTGTT
>NW_015149026.1:793455-813213 GCF_001465965.1 Polistes dominula | reverse complement strand
AAAAAAAAAAAAAAAAAGAAAAAATATGTAAAGTTGAATTAATAAATCGTTCCTCACGAAAATAAATGAAATTAAATAAAAACTAAATAAAAAAAAAATATTAACAACAAAACAATATATATATATATATATATTAAATAATAATAATTAATATTAAAAATGTCAAATGGTGTGTTGTTGGTCATGGTACGTTTAGTATTGAAATTGTACTATGAGTAATAAAATCAACTTATTGGTTCTATAACACGAGTTATCGAGTACATTTATGGTGTTTTTGATCTAACCGTAATTACTTTTGTTTCTTTTATTCACATTTTTATACATATTTATTTATTTTTTTCTTTTTTTCTTCTTCTTCTAACTTTGTAACCATAAGTTCTTACCGTTATGCCACTTTCGATCGATTATCGACATTGTCTGTCTGTCTCTGTCTCTGTCTCTGTCGCTGTAAAAAGAACGTGCAAAAGTTTGACGTTTAATGTCAAAATACCTTTCTACAAGTATTTTATTTATATTACATTGGGTTTTTGTTTTTGTTTTTATATATATATATATATAATTCAATTTTATTATTTTTCTTTTATTATTTCATTTTTTTTTCTTTCACCTTTTTTGTACATTGTTTCTTGCAATGAAGTAAGAAACATTTACATGAACAAAATTCTTATATTTTATTTTTAATGATAAATATATTTTTGTAGAAAAATAAAAGGTGCAATAATTATTTGTTGTAAAAATGAAAGAAGAAAATCTGATCGATAGAAAATCTTTCGAAAGATTATATTATCTGTTTAATACTTTCCCCCCTTCCTCCCACTTCCTCCCCCTTCGCCCCTTCTTCCCTCCCCCTCACTCTATCCCAAGTATGTGATAAAGAATGTATATATACAATCTTTATCTTATATATTTCTTGTTTATTTATTTGTTTCATTTCATTTTTCATTGTGTAGCATAACTAATCAGGATTTTTAATGTTTAATGCTTTATCATGTACAAAATGAAATATTAGGGGGGGGGGTTTCTTTTCTGTTTGATTGATTGCAAAATTTTTGAAAGAAGGAAACTCCCATTAGGTTGTTTCATTTCCTAGAAAAGAAACTATGTTTGTTTGTTTGTTTGTTTTATTTTATTCTTTTCTTATTTATTGTAAAAGATTAAGATTTGAATAAACATAATAATTAATAATTTTCAAAATGAATTTTGTAATTTGATATTTGTCACGAAATTAAATGGTATATACTAGGGGTGCCCCGCCCCACGTGGCTCACACAGCAGTCCGATACAACACACGTCTTTAAGTTAACGAATTACTTTATACTGCCATCTGTTAGAATGATATAAACTATCCTATCTTTTAAGTTGGATGAAATTGCACACAGTGTGTAAAATTTGATTCAAAACGGTTCAGTAGTTTAAAAGTTCATTGCGGACAAACAATGTGACACACTTAATTTATTTATATTAAGATATGTGAAGTATATTTTGTATATATCTTTTTTATTATTTATTATTTATATATTAATTTATTATTATTCATCATAGATGCACACATAGTTGTAACGTGGTAATGAAAATTAAATCGAATGTAACTTAGCAAAAAAAAAAAAATAACAAAAAAAAACACGTTTAATGACTCATTCATTATACTCATATATATATTTTTTATTTTCCCAATAGAAGCGTGCCTGATTTCACTGATTTTTTTTTAATCAACCTATACACACACACATGTATATATATATATATATATATATATAGATTTGTTTTAAAAAAATAGAGAAGCTTAGTCAGTCGTTAGATACCATAATATATTATATGGTGCTCGACTTTCCCATGAAAGTTGGAGGATCGAACGAGTACGTCCTGCCCTCGTGCATATACACACACATACATATACTCATATATACATATGTATAAAATTATATACTTGTACCATATATACATAAATACATATAATCTATGTTTATATAAACATATAAACGTTTATGTATTTAAGTATTTTTTTATGTATGTATATATATATATATATATATATGTATGAGTGTGTATTAGTTTTATACGCCTTGAGCATCGCTAAGAAACCGATTAAAGGAACGAACGACGTAGCCGATCGAAGCTTATCGCATCGGCGATATACTTTCACGATAAGCACCTAACAGATGCTAACAAATGGCAGACCCCACAGTCATAGTATTTCTACGTTAGAAGAGAATGTCGAGTTGAGTTTAGTTTAGTTTAGTTTAGTTGAGTTTAGTTGAGTTGAGTTAAGTTGTGTTAAGTTAGAGCCCCGTTTTCTCATTCATTTATCGATCCATTTCCCGTTGGGAACGAAACTTTCGTTCGAGTTCAACGGCAAAACACACGTTTCCGGTTCCCACTGATAGCTTCGTTAAAAAAAGAAAAAAGAAAAATAAAAGAAAGATAAGTTGAAAGAAAAAAAAAATGAAAAGATAAAATGAATTTATAAATATAAAAAAAAAAAAAAATTGAATGAATTAATGAAAAATAAAATAAAAAATGAAAATGAAAGAGTGTAGTAAATAAAAATAAAAAAAAATAAATTTGTTAATGAAATGTAATTTTTCAAATTGAAATATCATCGAAATGAACCCTTTTCCTAATCGTTTTTCTATCTATTTGTTTTTTTGTATTCGTTTTTCTATTGGTATTTGAATTCCCTTTCCCTTTCCTATTTTCCCTTTCTCTCTCTCTCTCTCTCTCTCTCTCTTTTATTCTATCATTCAACTTACCAACACACTTTCAAACAAACACCTATTGCTTATCTCACTTGCAATTTTGTAATCAGTTGGAATTACCGTTTCTCGCACCCTTCACCTTTATATAGCCAAGGGTCAATACTCGGAACTATCGATATATTACACACACATGAGTTTTATTATTATTTGTATGCATGTTGCAATTTTTCTGTCCCTTTTATTTCTCTTTTACTTTTTTTTGTTTTTTTTTAATTAATTCTATTTCATTCTATTATATTCTAAACAAAATATCTAATACAAGTTAGTTAGACAAATGTAAAACAATTTGTTAAAAATAATTACATCTATATTTATACATCTTAATATATATATATATATAAATTACGTGTCACTTTGTTTGTCCGCAATGAACTCCTAAACTACTGAATCGATTTTAATCAAATTTTGCACACTTTGTGCAATTTCATCCAACTTGAAAAATAGGATAGTTTATATTATTCTAACAGATGACAGTATAAGGTAATTCGTTGATTTAAAGACGTGTGTTGTATCGGACTGCTGTGTGAGCCACAGCAACGCGTGGCGAGGCACCACCACCCCTATGTACAATAATTTCTAAAAATATTTCAAGATAAAAGATTAATTTGATTGATTTATTAAATTATCAATTGAATAAATATTTTTTCTTTATTTTATTTTATTTATTATTTGATTTTTATTACCACGTTGCAACTGTGATTGTTGTAGTAATGTGTGCATCTGTGATTAATTAGATAGATATTTTTATTTATTGCAATATTGTTTTACAATTGTTTCAAAAGATTGTTGTTGTGTAAAAAGATTGTTTTTTCTTTTTTGTTTTTTTTTTTCATTTATCATTCCACGAGAGAAAGGTGATTTGAATTGTGTAAAGATTTGTAAGCAAGGGCCATCACGAAAGGCTATTTTATTGCGTAAGGATTGATATTTCTAAGGGTGACTGTACTAGGATGCAGATGTGCAATCGATGCATCTGCCCTGGTGGTACAGTCATCTTCCCAAAAACAAAATTTTTTGTCCTTCGTCGTCGTCGTCGTCGTCGTCCCTTCTCTTGACGAATACCAGGAATCATTTGCATCCCATGATGTTCAACATTTCTTTCTTTCTTTACCACAAATACGATCCCATTTTTTTTATAACAATTTAATATTATATTTGTTAATTGTATTTTTTTTAATGAAAATAATTTTTATATGTTGAAACATTGATCACATAGATTGCATTAAATATGTTTGTATTTAAAAAATTAATTGAATAGTTTTGTTATCCCGCCAAAAATGAGTCAAATCAACTTCTGAAATTCTTTATTAATGTTGAGAAATTAGTTGAGTTGTTGTCTCTCAAAAATGAGTCAAATCAACTTGTAAAATCCTTGATTAAAGTTGAGAAATAGTTGAGTAGTTGTTGTCCCGCCAAAAATGAATCAAATCAACTTCTAAAATTTTTGATCAAAGTTGAAAATTAGTTGAGTTGTTGTTGTCTTTAAAAAATGAGTCAAAAAAACTTGTAATATTCTTTACCCAAAGTTGAGAAATAGTTGAGCAGTTGTTGTCCCGCCAAAAATGAGTCAAATCAACTTCTAAAATTCTTGATCAAAGTTGAAAATTAGTAGAGTTGTTGTTGTCCCACAAAAAAAGTTAAATAAACTTGTAAAATTCTTGACCAAAGTTGAGAAATAGTTGAGCAGTTTTGTTATCCCGCCAAAAATGAATCAAATCAACTTCTAAAATTCTTGACCAAAGTTGAAAATTAGTTGAGTTGTTGTTGTCTCAAAAAAATGAGTCAAATAAACTTGTTAAATTCTTTACCCAAAGTTGAGAAATAGTTGAGTAGTTGTTGTCCCGCCAAAAAAAAAAAGAGTCAAGTTGTCCCGCCAAAAATGAGTCAAATCAACTTTGAAAATTCTCGATCAAAGTTATAAAATGGTTAATATTTTTCTATTAAAAAATGTAAAAATCTGTTGGAATGATTGATAAATGTTTGGATAAAGGATTGAGAAGTATTAAAAAGGAAGAAGGAAGAAGAAGAAGAAGAAGAAGAAGAAGAAGAAGAAGAAGAAGAAGAAGAAGGATTGATCAGTGTTGTGTTTTGTGTGTGGGGACAAGTAGAACAATCGCGTGTAATCGCACGCAATAATCCTAAAGAGAAAGTGGGCTAATGCGGATTGGAGAATAATATTCGACGCCTTTGTTTCTCGTTAATCTCTCGTTTATGTCCCTCGTATATATATATATAAATACCTACGTATAAATACCAACATATACATGCATGTGTAGGAGAACTGCTGTTAAAAGTGCAACAGAAGAAATGCTTGACTTACTTCGCGGAAGTATATACACAGTGTGTAAAAAGTATTTTCAACGTTTTATTTTACAAATGTGCACGCATGCACGCACGTACGTACGTACGTACGTTTTATACACGCGTGTTATGTTTAACCTTTTGCTCATGTTCCCTTGTATTATTCTATTCGTTTCTTATTAGATTATGCTAACAGATAATTCTGGAACGAATAGAATGAAAAGATAAAGATAAAGATAAAGAGAGAGACAGAGAGAGAGAGAGAGAGTGTATGTAATTCCAGAAGGTTCTTATCTAATCGGATTATTATTTTGAGCAAGCAAACTTTCGTGGATGGACAGGAAGTGAAGGAAGTAAAGAAAGGAAGGAACGAAGGAAGGAAGAAAGAAAATAATCCAAATGAAAAATAAATTCAAAAAGTATAATAAAATAATAATCGGGTCCGTAACATATGTGTGGGTGTTGTATGTGTTATGTATTGTGTGTGTGTGAACAAAGTTTTAGACTCGTGTGAGCTGTTTTTACATACGATTCACTTCCGCTTGAACATATTATTTTTTTGTTCATTTTATTTTATAATATATAATATAACTTTGTGTTATATAATATATATATTGGAAAGTTATATATTATATTATTAGAATTAAAATAAAATAATATATTATTTATTGAATAATATATATATATATATATATCAAATCTCCCATTATTATATTTGAAGTTTGTACAAATTTGATAACAATTTGTGTATCTCATTTAACAAAAATATGATTTATCCCTAAAGATTCAAAAAAAATTCACCAGTGTTTAGTCTGAACGTACAAAACATTTCCTGGTTTGTACACCTCAAATAATTTGTAACTAGATCTTTTATGTTTTTATTGTTTTTTTTTTTTAATGGTTTAAATGTGTTGAATGAAGATCAAAAAACAGTTCGTCGTCAATTAAGAAAGAAAATAAAAAAAGATAAAACACGTGGTGATATGTTAGTTAGGGTTTGGTAGTTTGSTGCTGGTGCTGCTGCTGCTGCCGTTTTGTCTGTAACCAGAGTTTTACGATGATGGATGATGGAACCGTGTAAAATAATATAAAGGGCCCGTTTTTTTTTTGTGTGGTTTCCCTGTGAGAGAGATAGTAAACTGTGCTGGTAGAAATTAAAGTGGTTTAACGGATGAATTAGACCTTATGCGCGATTATGATGGTGGTTGTGAAGAGGAGGTCGTTGACCATCATGCAACCAACGAGCCAATGTTCTCTCACTCATGTGTTTGTCTTCTTATAATGTTATGTGATGTTATTCTTCCCCAAAAAAAAAAAAAAAAACAAAACCCATTCATAATTTTCAATTATTATTACAAATTAGATTTAAAAATTCATCAAGTTGTTCACAAATGAACAAATCCCAACCAAGTTTCATAACAAAACGTTAGCTGTAATGAATTTTTTTCTTTATAAATATAAATATGAAATGCACTAGAAGTTTTGACTGATAATTTTGTCTTCATAAAATAATTGAATGTGTGACTAAAACCTTTGATCTTCAGATATGAAATTTGTTGAAACTCCCATAAAGATTTGTTTTCTAAATTGGAACGTCATTTACAGTAATCACTGGGTGTATAAAATACTTGTTGAACTTGGTGCTAATGAGTATTATAATAATAATAATTATATATATATGTTTATTTTATTATTATTATTATTACTTTGTTTTTCTTGAAGAATATAATATGGGGATTCTCTCGTTAACTCGAAGTTTACTTTTCTGTTTTTTTGTTTGTTTCTTTTCTGTATAAACTCTTGCAAGTTCTCCAGGTCAGTACTGGTTAAATGTTTTTTTTTTTTTAGCTGAAAACGTGTATATAGGTTTGTTATGTATGTATGTGTGTGTGTGTGATTTGATGGATAGATGGATAGATAGATCACAGGAGAATCCTTTGGTAAATCTAGAATAATTCTCTATGATGATGGATGCTGTTTTCCTACTTGATCAGAGTTCAAATAAAAATGTAAAATGGTTAGAACGTTAAGAAGAAGTCAGGTATCGCAAGTTGTTGTTAGTAATATAAGCCAGGAAAATGATCATTTCACTTAATCGTACTTCCTCCTATGAAAGATCGCCTCCAGTTGAATACCGTCTTTCAGAAAGTGGCTAATGCTGTTGCTTTTGCTGCTGCTGCCTACCTACCATCTCACTCTAAACCTTCCCATGTGTGTTGTACACACATGTATGCATGCGTATTTATATCTATGAGAATGTGAATATAGTTGTGTTGTGTTGTGTTGTGTTGTGTTGGTTTAGAAAAAGTATCGGCACGGCCCACATTAATTCTATGAGAGGATAAAAGATGGACGAAGCGAAATGATGATTGTGGTAGGTAGGTAGGTAGGTAGTTGTGTTGTATAGTGTTGGTTATAAACTTGTGTTCTATAATTTTGTTCAATATTATACTTTATCGAAAGTAAAGAGAGAAAATAAAGAAAGTAAAGGAAGAAGATGGATTGAAAGTATAGAAATCGATGAGAGAGAGAGAGAGAAAAAAGAAAAAGCATTTTTTTGTTATGTGTTACAAACAATATGTCGTTTTATATCCGATAATTTGTAATTTATTAGCTTATGTTTTTAAGATAGAACAAAAATATAGTGATTTTTATTTGTACAGGTTTATGTTTGTTAATCAAACGTTGTTTATTGGTTTTTGAATGCTACCAAATTTCGGATGTTTTTCGATTACGATTATTGGACTTATTATAGGGTTTTGTTATATTTTATTGTTTTATAGGTTTTGCTGTGGCCACATGAATACTTTCGTTTATTCATAGGAAGAATGGGTATTGAACTCTTTCGTCAAATTCCCCTTAGACATAACATTCGTGATTCTTAAAATAACTATTGTAGTTTATCACGCTATTTCAAACTATTGGTTATAAGTTAAACAGACGTTGTTGTTGATGGATTTAAGACTATCGGAAGTGACTCAATGCTTTTAAACTTTCAGCCCTTTTCTGTTTCACAATTTCATAATATTCTTGATCAACGATATTCGATATATATATATATATTTTTCTTTTCAATACAATATTTGTAAATTCAATTTAAATTAACAAAAAAAAAAAAAAAATAAAGTAGAGATAAAATCAGTATGGTTAATAATGAGAGACCAAAATAATTAAAACAAATTATCCCAATTTTAATCCCAAGGAACAACGACGATACTATTATTACATATTTTTAATTATCAACACACACACATACACATTCACTCATTCATTCGTGCATGTATTTTGTCCTAATTATTTAGAAACAGCATAAACGTTGAAATCGAAATACCGACCGTGAGAAAGAAACTAAGATTGACTGCAGCTTCGTTGGGTATAATTTAACGGTTAATGGTAAAAGAGAAGAAGGAAGGGGTCACACATGTCAAGTAGTAATGTTTTTTTTTTTTTCAAAGTCACAGAGAGGTCCAATGAAAGATCTCTTTCTGTTGATCTCTCAGTCTTTCTAAAAGATCGTTTTTCTTTTCGTTAATAATATCCCACGATATTTGTACCGATTTCTTATCTTTTTTTTTTTTATATAAAAATTCAGTTTCAAAATGTTTGTCCTACAATAACTCGGAAATTAGTTGACAGATTTTAATGAAAATTTTTGTTTATTTTGTGTCATTTGTTCTAACTTAAAATTTAGATTATTTGTTGTGTTTTATTACTAAATTAATGTAAAAGTTATGGGTCTCTAGGTTTTGTAAAAATTTCAATAGATGGCAGTGTATTACAATTCAATTATTTTGCTATATTCACGTCGTACAGTTTTCTTTTTTTCAGATTTTCATATGACAATCCTATTGTTAATTTTTATCTTGATCTGTAGGTTCTGAAAGATTTTCAATAGATGGCAGTGTATTACAATTCAATTATTTTGCTATATTCACGTCGTACAGTTTTCTTTTTTTCAGATTTAACATAGGACATAACTAAACTTACTTTTTACATTTGAAATAGTTAAGAATAATATGAAATAAATAAAACAGTAATGCATCATGACTAGAGAGCATCCTGTTAATAAATCGTTTAATATATCTGATTTCAGATACTTCAACGAGACATAGAGGCACACGGGCGTATCGTATGTTCTGTCGTGAAGTTGAGCGAGAGAGTGTTCAAGCAAAGACAACAACAGTCGTCCCAGTCATTGAGAATTGCAAGATCACTCGAACGTCGTTGGCATCTTCTTTTTTTACGTGCACTCGAGTGGCAGTGTCACATTGAAACTTTGGTATCCCGAGCCAGCAACAAGGTAAACAATTTCATCAAAATTAAATCATTTCATTCAAAAACAATTAAACACATACATACATACACACATTATCATTTAGATCATTTGAAATTTCTTTACCAATCGATATTCCTGCCCTCGATGACTAATAAGTTTCACTTTGAGATATATACCAAGACACGTCATGGAATAAGTGTATGTGTGTGTGTATTTATGGGATGCTAGCTAACAGCCTCCTAAGTCAGCTAGCTGCTATAGGCTTTTATCTTTATACGAAAGACACAATAAATCATCGAAAACTTTCACGCGAGATCAGCCTATTCAGCATCGAAGATGTCCTAAATTCAAACTTTTCATTGGATGCTGCTGTTAGTGCTCCTGCTGGCTGTTAGCTGTTAGCTAGCTGTTAGCTGATGTGTTACTATTTTCTGTTACCTTTCTCAAAGATAATTACGGTAACGATGAGAATACAAACTTCGTATGTGTTAGGTGATTAGAGTTAGTTTACTCTTGTGAACTTCCTTCTTAGGATCCTCATCCTCATCCTCATCATTATCATCATCATCCTATTCTAAAGTTTGGTTAATGATGTTTTTTATATTAAAAAAATACAAAAGTATAGGAAAAAGGTTGATCAAGATGATCAAACGTCGTTGTTACGTATGTGAGTACTTGTCGTTTGGCACTTGAGTGTATCGATGCATGACTTCCGAGCTGCATACGGCTTTTGTTTCTTAGAGGAAGAGAGTAAGAGAGTGAGAGAGTGAGAGAGAGAGATAGCTTATGCAATGAGTTATCCTGTTCCACAGGATACCCAGTTAGAAAAATTTCCTGTTCATGTATGTGTGTGTGTGTGTGTGTTGCTTTACCTTTATCGTATGTACCTTGTTCTCGATCAGTACCACCCCACCTTGGAAAAAAGATCAGATTTGTTCTCTCTTTAGACATTGATCTTTGTTGAATTTATTTTTTTTTTATAAAAAAAAAAAAAAAGAAAATTATCTTCGTCAAGATATTTATCCTTATCGTTCTTCTAACGGTTCACGAAGTTTACACTAAATCCTTATCAACATGTTTATGGGGGTGGTACACTCTCTAACTGATTGGTCATATTTATTCAAGTTAGAATTTGGTTTGTTTGTCAATTAGTGTTACTGTATTTGTTGTTAGATAAATTGTACAAAATTATTATCAGATGTTGGCAATCTCATTCGATTGGATTACGTGTGTTGTATTGGGTTTAGTTTGAAAATACCATGAATGCAGTCAGAGTAGTGTGTTGTTCGTAGATCTCTGCTTACAAGAAAAGTCTAAGTCTAAGAAGAATTCCTTCTTCTAGTAACAACATTTAAAAAAAAACAAAAATGATGGAACATAGAGAAAGATTGAGGCCCCGTTATACTCGCAAACTTAACATACCTTTCTTCTAGTATTGGTTTGACCTTTTTCTATACTTTTCTTTTGTACGTTGCTTTTTTTTCTTTTTTTTTTTTTCTTTTTTTTTTATCATTAACGATGCAAGATTTCAATTCGAGTGAATATATGTGTTGGTTAGGTAACCCAACTCTCGTTGGAAAACATGAAAAGATCATCGTCACTATCGTTTCCATAGTGACGATTTTATCAGACGATAAAAGTAGTAGTCGGGTTTTGATAATTCCCCTGCATGTTAGGTTAACGTTTTATATCAGAGAGAGGGTGTCTCGTTTCACGTAAGATAACATATTGATAATAGCTACCAGTTTGAAATGAAAGAATTTTCCAATAGAATCCTTAGGAGTAATCAAACATACATTTCTTTGTATTTGAGATTAACGTAATGGTGGGGTTTGTCATAGAAGTACGTACACCTTTGTTTGTTTCTATATCGATTAGGCAATTGGAAATTAATCAGACACCCTTTATATATACACATTAGTTTTTAGTTACGACGTACGTGTGTGTGCTACGTAAATATCTTTCGTGTATATTTCAGAGTGGCGTTTCTTGCCAATGCAGTAGCGAGAGCGACGAGGAGCCGGTCACGAAACAACCCAGGTTGAGTCGTAGCAGACAATCTTGTGGCTCCGGAAGAGAATCTCCTGCCTCTTCTACTACCACTACTACTACTATTCCTACCACTAACACCAATACTAATACTACTACTACTACTACAACAACTACAACTACAACTGCCAAGTATCTACGTTCCAAGCAAACAAAGCGTCTTAGGTCTCGAGTACGGAAAGATTCCGGTACTAACAGTTCAAGAAACGATTTTTCAGACAGCGATGCTTCATCCGAGAATCGATCCATCGATGAGGAAGGATCTTACTTCGAGGTTTGTATTATCTATCGATTTTTCATTTTCATCATCATTCTTCATGATCCTGATTTCTTCTTCTTCTTCTTCTTCTTATTATTATTATTATTATTACTATCTACTTTTAATTATCAATTCTGATACTAATCTCAACATGTTTTAACCTCTTTTCAGTTGAAATCTTTAGAAAACGTTTAGGATTAACAGTATATCATCTATCTTTATCTATTTCTATCTTTATTTCTATAATTATGACGCCGGATTTTCTTTCGAGCCAGTAATTATCGGTACCCTCCCCCCTCCCCCAACAGTTGAGATTAGTGCAGACTGTTGTTTTACGTGTAGAGGGGGAAACTAAGAGTTGGGCCTGGGAGTTAGAGGGGCCCAGGGGAACGGGACAGGGCGAAAGGTTTCGAGTGGGGGAAAAGGTAGATATGGTAGAGTAGGGGAATTTCAGTCTCGAGAAACACACTTTGATGCCAGCACGAATATTTCTCAGTCACGGTGTGCACAACTCGGGTCGCGTCCGTAGTTTGTCGAGCTGTGTGTTCCTTCGAATTCATTTCAATCTTCTCTTCTCTTTATCAACCTAACCTCTATCATCACCATCCCACTCATTCATCTATCCTCTGGTGTTTAATCTAACTTTTACTTTTCATCATTGTGCTTGAGGATGATTTTTGAGTAACTCCTGAGTGTGTAAGTTTAAGAAACATCAGCAGATTTTTTTTTCTTTCTTTCTTGGGACTTACTTTGATTTTGAAGAATTTTGCTTATCCAATTCATTGAACAGGAAAACGGGGTGAGAGAGAGAGAGAGAGATAAAAAGAAAGGAACGTGCGCTAAGAAATTGGACGCGCACGTGCATCATTGGATTCTTTACCTGCCTTACCTTGCTTACCTGTGCCTACCCTCTACCCACTACTACTCACTCACTCTCTGTTCTTGTTTGGCTTCGGGACCTTTTACAAAATCTCGCATTACCTGGCGAAAGTCTAGATTCATTTTTTTGGTTTTATTTTTTTGCTGCACGTTTTTATCATTTTTTTGTTTTTTTTTTTTGTTTAATCAAATTCCTTTCATTTCTCTTCCACGTTTGCAAAGTTTCACAAGAAGAGAGACGAAAGATTTAACTTACGAAAGAATTTCATGCAATAGAAAGAGAGAGAGAGAGAGAGAGAGAGAGGGTTCAATAACCTCGAGTGAGAAACGTTGCAATTTAAACACTCGAGTTCGATTACTGAATTAATGTTGTTGAGATCAAACAAAAAAAAAACAAAAAACAAAGGTTCTTGTTTTTGATTGCAGGATGAATTATGTCAATTCTGTGTGATGGATGCTAGATACGAGGAGACTGAAAATTATTCAAATAGAATATTATCATCATCATCATCACACATTAATACTAGTCTAGCGATAGAAACGGGTGATCAGGGAGAAGAAGCTGACGTAGAAGAAGAAGAAAGAGACTACGACATGCCACCGACACCTAATACCGTACCGATGACGTCTACGTCCAAGACGACGACTATAGTAAGAAATCAGCAACAGCAGCAGACGGTTGAACAGACGAAAGAATCCGTAACGTCGAAAGAGACTTTGAAGAGGCGTCGTTCACCGACTCCATCTACAACAAGTGCATTGCCAGTTGAAGAAACTGCATCCTTTAACACGTAAATAATTTTTTTTTGTCAACATTCTGCTAGACCCAACCCCTACTTTAAAAGATTGATCAATTATTTCCCCAATATGTCTATTATTTTAAACAATATTAACAAAGGGTGTACCCCAAATGTTGTGATTTGATTTACAGGTCTGACAGAAAGTCAAAGAATTGTGCAATTTTTTACTTCAAACATTTGGATACGGATTCCGAGGTGGATTGTTGTCAGACAAACGAAGAATCCACAAACATGGTGGATGATTCTTCCGAGGAAGAATGGACGTACACATCTTCACGTGCTGCTAACGATTACGTTTGTACAGAAGAAAGGAAGACCAACGTGGTTGTTCGATTGGATTTCAATGAGACACCACGTGTTAGCGTTACGGAAAAAGTTAGATTCGTTGATGATGATAATGAGGATAGAAGAATGATGGCTGATGTCAAAGAGAATGAGGAGGAGCATGTTGAAAAAGAACGAGTATCGGATAGATTGGTGGTGAAGAATGTCGAGCACGATGAACAGGAAGAAGAGGAGGAGGAGGAGGAAGAGGAAGAAGTAGAGGAAGAAGAGGAGGAGGAGGAAGAGGAGGAGGAGGAGGGTTCTGCAATAGTAACAGGAGAAACGATAACGGATGCTCCGGAAAAGGATAGCGATGACGATGCTAAGAGCGACCAAGTTAGCATTGGAAGACTGATAAAGGAAGTTGAAAAATTGGTTAGGGAAGAGAGACAGGCTAATTTCCCTCGTACATTTGCACCTTTAATATTTGAGGAAAAAAAGGGAACCGCGATGAATCATCGTGCCAAATATGCTCGTATTAAGGAATGGTTGAGAATGAACTCTGCGACAAGGGGTCACGAAGTTACCAGGAATGGATTGTTGCAGGTTGGTTTAACTTTTTCTCCTACTCTTCTTCTTCTTCTTCTTCTTCTCGACACTTGTGATCTAGTTGATGATCCCCCCCCCCCTACCCAATTAATGTCGTTTTATAGTCCCTAGACAGTTGCGACGCGAGTGGGGAATACACGACAGAGGAATCCGATGGGGAGAGGCAATCAGTCTCATCAGAGGATCTTCAGAGTAGTGTCGCGACCTATCGTCGCTTCGAAAGCGGTGCTCTAGGCTGTGCACAATCTCAATCAATGTCGCAAGAAATAATAGAAGATTTAGATAAAACACCGGTTAATGATAATCATCGTCCGGTTATGATGTTGGATAACAGTTGTTGTAGTATTAGTAACAACAACACGTCCAAAGTTGTTATGCGTTCCAGACAGAAAAGCAACGGTCCTAGACCTTGGAGCGTTTCTTGCATATCGCAGATAGCTTCGAGCTCTGCATTGAATCAGGTCAACGATTCTATCTCACAATTCTCGATCTCGCAATCGGAGACGGCACTGCATCAACTAGTTGTTTCACCTCCAACCAAATCTATTTCATTGGATGCTACGTAAGTATAATTAATTATTGTTGATGATTATGATTTAATAATGTGCATCTTATGTTTGTTTGTTTGTTTTTTCTTTTTTTTTTGCAGTGGTTCGCCTAAGTCATTTAATAATTCAACATCTACGTTGTTGGAGGAATCGATCATTTGTCAAGATGGTCGTACTGCGAGAAACAGTTCTTTACGTAGGAAGAAAAGTAGGCTGAGGAAGAAACACTTGGTAAGAAAATGAAAGGTCTTTTGAATTTTCATCAATCTCCGATCTATTTGTGACGATCTAGTTGTTCGTTTCTTTTAATGTGTTTTACATAGGGTCGGAAAAGTGGTTCTAGTTCCGAATGCGTTAGCGGACATCATCATTCGGCAGGAAGCGATGGTAGTTTAAATCAACAAAGATCACCTCGCAAAACTAACGCCAATCGTTGTGGTGGCGTATTGCGTGCAGTTCCGAGAGAATGTTACGGACATTCGAATACTACTCTCGTGAAATCTGGTTCATTCTCAGGATGTACAGCTCATCAACAGTTAAATACTGAAACTACGACGACGATGACGACGACGTTGGCCGTGGGCGGTGATTCTTCCTCTTTAGTACATGCCGCAATGCCTTGCTGTCGTCGTGACTTTATTTCATCTAATGAAACGGAAGAAGATCAACGCAGTTGCATCAAAGGTTGTTCCACTTATGAAGACAGTTTGTTAGACACCGTACTCAATAGCAAAGAACTTTGCAATCGTCAATCAAACGTTGACAGCGATATTGAAATGAACAGCCTCGGTAATAATTCTTTCTCCGAACAAGCATGGGATAATTATCAGGTACGAATGCTCATTTGTATTTGTATTTATTCTAATTTTTGTAATTTAACCCTTTCGGTTAATAATTGGTGGAACGGTGTAGAGTTGTTTAGTTTTCTGGCGCATGAACGGACGCCATTTGCATAAGACGCTAGTAACGAAAGGATTAATTACTATATTTTCATTTTATCTTGGCAGAAAGAACTACTTGTATTATTATCTTTGGTATTTGTGTAAATAAATGAAAAAGAACAGTTCTCATAATTAATTTACAGGAAAAATATATGAGCGAAACGTATAGCGAAGCACCGGACGTTGAAACGGCAAGAAGATTGTTGGAATTTGGCGATGATTATAGAAATTTCCTCGACAGCCAATCGGATTGCGCATCCAGTAGCATGAGCGCCCTTCCTGGTAGTTCTGCAGTCATGCCCCGAAATCGCATGCGTCATGTACGTGCCATTCTATTATTCATATTCGATCAAGTATCCATGTTTTTTTTGTAAATTCATTTTTTTCTTTCTTTTTTTTTTTTCCGCATTTCATATCAATCGTCCATCCAATCGTTGAAAGCAGATGAACAAAAAAAAAAAATAAAAGGATATATACACAACACACATATGCAATATACACAATTATTGTGCAAGAATAAAATCTTCAATTTGGCACAATTGTGTTTCTTAATTATTTTTCTTTGTTTGTTTGTTTGTTTGTATTAAACGATTTATTTATTAAACTCTTCCGATCCTAAAGAAAGTAAATATCTGATATAGAGAAAATAAAAATTGCAGTTATCTCGTAATAAACTTCACTTTCCTGATAGATTCTTCCTTTCACTTTGGCATGGTTGACCTTGATCTTGCCAATGTGGACGGTTAAGTAGTGGAATGATTACAAAACCACTCGCGATAGGATGATGACCATGATATGATGATGATGATGATGATGATGATGATGATGTTATAAACTTGTATTGATGTTTACAGTTATAAAATGTAATTAATTTTACAATTTTGTTTATTGCTCTTTTTGTATTGTTTTGTTTCAGGAAATAACAGACACTACGGAGGACAGTGACAGCGATGTCGAGGACATAAGAAATGTCCTTGACAAATCACAATCTCAATGTGTCCTAGCTGAAAATCTTTTCGTAAGATCTAACGGAACCACCAAAGACTGTGTACGTATTTCTAATACTAATGCTGATAATAATAAACGCACCACCATCACGCTTTTGCAATACTTTAATTTACGCTTTTGGTCATGGTTCAATTATTTATGGGGTAATATTTATTGCAAAGTTATTACCATATTTTCTAAAGCTTAAGTCTTGTTGTTAGTTTTTAGTATTTAATTATTTTTATGTAAATGTGTATTACAAACAAACAAAAAAAGTAAGGTTAGGGAAGAAGAAGATGATGAAGAAGAAGAAGAATGATGAAAGAGAAAAGAAAAAGAAATATATATTTGAACAGTTGTTTGTTTGTTTCTTTTTTTTTAATTATTATTATTATTTATTTTTTATTTTGTATTTTGTATTTTATAATTTGTATTTTATTATGTATTGTTAATAGAAAATGATGATTAAATAATTAGCATCAACGAGTGTGGCCTAAAGCATGATGTGTGTGCCATATTTAAGTGCTTTTTATTTATTAATTAGAATACATAATTTGTAAGTTTTGTTTTTGTAAGTGTTTCGTGTATAAACAAAATATTTCATTGGTATGAACAAGTAAATATGTGAGAGAATGAGAGAATGAGAGAGTGAGAGAGAGAAATTTGTACAAATTAGATTTGTACAATCCAACAACGTTCATTGTATCGCAAATAATTGATAAGAAAGATAACAGCGAAATTCTTCATCGTTTGTTGTGTATTCACCTTAATGTTGTGTCATTCCTATCAAAATCGTCTGCATTTTAATCCAATCATATGAGATAGTAATAAAACAACAACAACAACAGTATTTATATTAAGATAAAAATTAATTTAAAATATACAAAGATGCGAGATGAAGAAGAAACAATTTATGTAAAAGTTGGGTACCATTTTTTTTTTCTTGTACAAACGTTACATGAAAACAAAATAAAAAATAAAATCTTTTTTATGCTTTTCACAATGGACGTGCTTGATATAAAAAAAAAAATAAAAAAAAAAAATAAAACAAGGATGCATTGTTTCAATTTCGTTTTTTGTTCGTTTAATTATCTATCATACGTTTATCATAAATAATATTTAATTAATTAATGGTTAGATCAAAAATTCATATGCTTTAATATTTAATGTCCACCACTACCACCACCACCACCATTACTGTGTATTTGTTAAAAGTATTGCAAAACAACAAACAAATGTTGTATGTTCGCGCATGTGTATTTGTTTTATTGAAATAAAATTCAAATGAAAATAATTCGAATATTAATAATGAAATATTTATATATTTATATATATATATATATTATTAGATTGATTTGATTTTTTTTCTTATTAATCCTGTTCGCAGGCTGAAGTGGAAAATGCGTGCAGGGAAAATTTGAGATGTCTGAACACTTTGCTAGAATCGATCAGCGGTTCTTCATTCAGGACTGAAAAATATACGAAACAAGTTCGTGGTGAGTATAATCTAATTAAACGTCGTCAATTTATTATTATTATTATTATTATTATTATTAATATTTTCTTGATTATTATACTAAGTAGTATTTTATTAATGTTTGTTTCCTAGCACTGATCCAATTGTTTTCATATATTTTATTCATTACCTTTAATTTACCTCCATTTAATATTGTGTTTTTTTTTTCTTTTCCCATTTTATTTAGAATTTGTATTCAATGGCATGATGAGAAATGTCTTTTGCACGATTTGATTTAAGTACTTGCATGTTTTTTTTTTTTTTTTTTCTTGTTCACCCTGTTGTTGTACATTTCTCTTAGAAGTATGTTTTATTTGATAAATGTGTTGTTGTTCATTGTGTGTAACGATTGTATTAATAAACAAAACGGATTTGTTCATTTTTTTTTTGTTCTCTACGAAAGAAGGATTTACCTATTTAATAAAACAAATTAATAATATTTCAATTTGTTTTTAAACTCGACACAGACAGGATTTGTACGAATCACGTAGTAGTAGTGTCGTATTGCGCGGGCGATTTAAAAGTTTGAAACTTGATTAAACTGGTCTCTCCATTTAAAGTTATTTTCAATAGATTTTTTTTTTTTCAACATAAAGTTTCTTAATGTTAACTATGATTTATTAGATACACACACACACATACACATATATAAATATATTTAAATTGTATGATAAGTGTATCCATTGAAGTAAATCAATTGGAAATGCATACATATACATATATACATATATTTCACAATTTTTCTTGTTTATTTTTTCTTTGTTTTTTTTTTTTTAATTAAAACAGTTAGTACACACACGTGTGTGTGGGTGAAAATACGTGGGCGAGTTTGCGCGCCTTGTATTTCTTATACATTTGTGCAAGAATATGTACATATTATATATATATATGTGGAAAACGGTGTGGTGGGCCCGTCTCTCACCTTATAAGAGCGAAAGCACACGAACATAGTGTTCGAGTATTTTCGCCTAACCGCGAAATGGCACTCGATCTCAGACGCGCGTTGGAACACATTCGTAGTAGTGGTAACACAACGTATTCAACACGACATACATTAACTTCAATATTTTCTTTATAATCACTTTTATTATTATTATTATTATTATTAAACATTAACGTGATTGATTTGACATAATTTTATTAATAAAAAAAAGAGAAAATGCAGTTGCAAATTTGAGTGAATTTTTTTTTTTTCAAAATAACAATTTGTCATGTGAATCTTATTTTGAAAGAAGAAACTGAAAAAAGCAAAAAAAAAAACAACATAAATTAAAATTCTGACGATTGTAATATAAAAGCAAAAAAAAGAAAAAAACCAACGTATATTATTTAATATATGTGTGTTTACATTTTGATAAGAAAAAAAAAACAGAAATTTGTCAAAAGATTTAACGTTTGATTAAAAGAAGAAAAAGAAAAAGAAGAAGAAGAAGAAGAAGAAGAAGAAGGGTGATTGGCTATGATCGTTAAATCGTCTGACGTCAAAGATAACGGCAAGAAAAAAGGTGAAAACCAACGACGTATGTAACATTGACATTTTACAGTATATATATATATATATATATATATATAT
>NW_015149026.1:776783-792036 GCF_001465965.1 Polistes dominula | reverse complement strand
TACTTTCTTTCTTTTTTTTTTTTTTTATTTTCATCCACGGTACGTAATTTTAACTCTTCCAATTTAGATTTTATTTACAACATTTATTTACACGCAATTTATATTCAAAATTTCTATCCCGACAAGTTGCACAAATGTCTGACGAATTAATTTGACTTAATTTAAAAAAAAAAACAATTAATTCGTCAAATAAAATTGTTCAATTCGTGTGTTTTTTTTTTTTTTTCAATTAGAAAACAATTTCAATAAAATATTTGTTCGTTGTTTATTGTATACAGTCAAGTGTAAAACATTTCAATTGATTTTTTATATTCGAATAAAATAATAATAATACAAATTAGACACACGAACTTTCTCAAGAAAGAAAGAAAGAAAGAAATGTATCGAAAGAATTTAATAAAAAAAAAATAAAAAAGAAAAAGAAAAAGAAAAAAAAAGGTTAATCTTCTCGATACAATCATTTATTTGTATCATAGAATTCGTTTCACAGTAGTTGTTTTATTCTAGATGTGTTCACGGTCTTATTCCGACTAATTGCTAGTGTGCAGGTTAATAAACGACAAGAAAAAAAAAGAATAGAAAAAGAGAGAGAGAGAGAGAGAAAGAGAGAGAGAGTGAGAGAGAGAGAGAGGGTTATGGAGCTTTTCACCATGAATTTCCGTTTGTAAGTCGTGTTGGTTGCTTTATCTGCATGCCGATCGAATAAAACGATTATTTACGATAAATAGATCTTATATATATATATCGTTCTCTACCGGATGCTTATAACATTAAACCGATCTATTTTCTTTATCTATTTTTTTTTATTAGTGAACAACCCATTTTCTATCCTTTATTTTTCATTGTACATCATTCAACATACTTCCAAGTATACTTCCAAGTATTGACCGTTTTATTACTATTATTTATTCGAATATAGAAAATGAGGGTAACCCACACACACAAACACACATATATATATATACGTACAAACACAAGGTTATTTTGTTAGTGTGAATGAAACACAATGGTAGGTAGACCAAGGATCATCTACTCTACCAGGATCATTCAATCCAGGTATTTGTATTTTTTCACGAACAGGTTTTTGGACTTCTTTGTTAGACCTGAAAATTTGGTTTCTTTTTGTTCCCTCCCCCCTGATGGAATGGAATGAAATTTCGTCATCCTTTGAAAAAAAAAAAAAGAAAAAAAAACACCATACTCATAGTTTGAACGTTTGTGACTTTCATTACCTTTCTAAAACCAGGGATTTGTTTAGGATTGTATAGAAGAAGAATCATTTATCATCGTTCGTAATTTGATTTCAAATCGAAGTAATAAAAAACAACAACAACAACACGTGAAACTGCTGGAATTTCTTTCACTCACCTTTTTACTACCATTTTTAATGGTTTGATTATTTATGAGAGCGAATAATAATTGAGCAGTTAAAATGTGTATCTACCTGACACAACAATCTTGCAAATGTTTTTACGAGTATATATTAAACTTCTGTTGTTCTCAACATTTGTGTGAAAAAGTACATCATCCGATGTTTTTTACAGTAAATGATTTAAACAGTGTGTTGTTCGATTTAAAAACTTTCACTTAAGAAGAATTCTCTTCGCCATTTTTTTTTTTTTATTTCAATAGAATGATGATATTTCATTTTCTCATTGAAATATATTTTCTTGACTTTTACGATATCATTTCTCGTATGAGAAGGAGGAGGAGGATGAGGAAGAGAAGGAGGAGGAGGATTTATCGATGGTTGTTTGGGCTTTCGCATATGTTTATCGACGTTTAGCGATCTTTTCTTAAGATGTATTGGTGAAAGTAAGCAAGCAAGCAAGCAAGCAAGCAAGCAACTGTGAACTGATGAAAAAAAACATAAAAAAAAAGAAAATTAAAAGAAACAAATCAACTATGATAGAAATTCATTGGAGACTTCAGAAACTAAATTACCATTCATAAATAATTCAAGTAGAGATAATTATCGATTGATAAGAATGAAATTTAATTTTTTTTTTTTGTTTAAATGATTTTTTGTGCGTGTGTTCGTAGTAATATAATAGTTAGAAAAAGGAAAAGTAGGATATAAATGAGGTCATGGAAGCCACACATGCGATTCATCTTATGTATACATATATATATATATTAAGTTATGGTACTACATGTTAAGATATAAGCAGCTTGACCTTAAATATCTCGTTTATAACGAGGATGTCGGATTACCGTAGAAACCATGTGTTGTTCATGGACAATAGGCAACCCAGTAGGTCCTCCTCCTCATCCCTCACTTCTTCTTCTTCTTCTTCTTCTTCTTGAGCAACAAGGACAAGTTTAAATGTCGATTAAACTCTTTGTATCAAACCGGCTGTACCTGTTGGTTGTTATTTTATACCCTTTTTTTTTTAATTTCGTTTCACTACTCTAATTCTATTTACTTTGTTTGCCAATACCGTTTCATTCTTTTTAAATTAATTAATTTGATTTGTTTTGTATTTCTCTTTTTCCAGGTGCAATAGAAAGATGGGAATCGTTGGCTTCCCGGGTGGAGGAAAATCGAATGGCTGGTTCACTTCATCAGGAATTATCAGCCATGTTGTTGGAATTTAAAGCAACTTATGAAAGGCTTATGGGTTATGAGATCATTTTGGAACAACCTCATCTTCTAGACGATCAGATTAATCGAATTACGGTATGATTTTCTCTTTTTTTTTTCTTTCTTTCTTCGATATTTCATATTTTCGCGGGTTTACAATGATAATTGTAGGGTTTCTTGTTATCGACATACGTTGGTAAGAAGAGTTCATTATTTTCTGTCGGTAAACTATTAACATTAGTTGTTAAATCGTTACCATCGATCGGTAAAGTAGTTTACTATAAAAATTAACAAAATATTACGAATAATTAATAAACCAACATCCCAATAACAACCCTACTTTCCCAATTCTTTCACCCTCATTCATAATTAGTGGACCAATCTTGCTTCACACGCAACTTACGTTGACTTTATAGAAATTTTTAGGTTAAAAAGAAAGTCTGTCCATTTTTAGATACTTTTTTTTCGATTATCCCTCGTTATCGAATGTTCTATAGGAATTAGAAAAAAGGGGATAGTTCGTGCTATCAAAGAATATCGCAATTGTGAAGCGTGTGTGTAGGAGGAAAGAGGGTTGGTTGCTGGGGTGTGGTAAGAGAAGAAATGTTGGAGAGGAGTTGGGTGGGATGGAGGAGTAATAGGAGGAGAAGGATAGGCGAGCAATAAGAAAGTTAAGAAAGGGTGGTCGGTTGAGAAGCGTAGGGTCTCGACAAAGGGGCAGGTGGGGTGGTAGAAAAGGAAGAGGGTGACTTCGTGTGATGCTAAAGTCAGAAGAAGAAGAAGAAGAAGAAGAACGAAAGAAGGAGGATGGTCAGGTGGGAAGTGAGGTGGAGGGTAGGAAAGAGAGTAGCGTAAAAGCGTAGTCGTGTCGCACGTACGCTCGTCTGACGGGAACGTGCTCAGCATTGGAATTCGCGAGTGAACGTCGCYGAACGTAGAACCGTACAGCAGCAGCAGCAGTAGCAGCAGTAGCTAGCATCCCCCGAGTTCGAGTTCCACCCTCCAAGCTCCAACCCCAAAGTCAGGAAGGGAAGGTTTCGCGTCTACGTTGGTTTGGTGGCTGGCTGGCACCGTCGCGGACACCAGCACCACTACTACTCTCACACAACCACTATCATCACTAGTAGTTGAAGTAGCATCACCATTCCTACCCCCTACCCCTACCCTTCTGAAACTCTACCACCAGTTCCACAATATCCTCTTCCTCCCACTTTTCCTCTGACATCCCTCTCTCGGCTTCATTGCGAAGACCAAACACATGCTTCCTATCTATCATCAAGATGTATTAGCGTCCAACATTTGCTGGCTGAACTCGTTGCCGTGCTGCATTATGCAGGAGGTGCGGTAGGCCACCGAAGACCTACGAAGAAGATAGGGAAGAGAGAGAGGTAGGAGGAGGAGGAGGAGAAGGAGGAGGAAGAGACTTACTTCAAGAGAAGTACCTTGACTTCAAGTCTATTCTCTTTTCTTCCTTTTATTTGGACTACTCTTCAATTGATGATTACAGTTGTTGATAATTTCATATGGGACACCCTGTAATAATTCAATCGCATTCCATACACATATGCACAAAGTTTAAACACGCGGATATGCACGTCGGGTTTACGAATATACAAACTTGACTTTGAAGTTGGCGACTGTTAACACTTATTCGGTCCTTGTCCTTTGACTCGTGTTATTTTGAGCAAAGCATCGCGTGCCTTTATTCGTAGCTATCATTCCACGCGTCTTGTCCCTTTTCACGAACGATAATGCCTGCTTGTTTTAAAGAGAGTGAGTGAGAGGGGAAAAGAGAGAGAGAGAAAGAGAGGCTTGCTCCATTGCGTGTAAGATAGCACGTGCCAGCCAATTAAAATACTAGCAGAGGTTCTCTCCGTTCCACTTAACACCTCGCGCGGTATTACGAGGCGTAAAAAGCTAATTCCCCGAGTTCGAAGGCGTACGTGACTCTCCCAGGGAGAGGAGAAAGATGGTAGAAAGGAAAGAGTGAGAAGGGGGGGACAAAGAGAGAAAAAGAGATAGTCAAACTCGTGGTACAGTAGCAGCAGCAGCAGCAGCAGCTCCTCATAGACATGCAGCAGTCGAACGCGAGGCGGCTGCTGGCTTTCGTGTATACTGAATTCGAATCAATTGATTGGCTGTTGATTGGAAATTGAATTAGATCGGAATGCGCGCGTCCGTAGGGTAGAGATCGGGCTTGGTAAGTTCATGGTGTGGTGGTACTGCTGCTACTAGCTAGCCTGCTACGTTACTGGTTGTGGTGGTGGTGGTGGTGGTGGTAGTAGTAGGGTTTTACGAAAAGGGGGACGCGATGCGAGACAACGGCTGTTTCTGCCTTTCGGATGCGCCACGAATATCAATGTGGTCTACTTTTCGAGCCTACCCTTTACCCTGGTTGTCCACCACCAACTTCCCTTCTTCTATTATTATTTTATTTGTTTTGTTTTTTTGCAAATGGATCTCATTCTCTCGTTCATCGATCCCCTTTAACTCCTGCTAAAGAGAAATTACTTTTGTGAGTTAGGCAGAAACTTAAAGGAGTTTGATAGGAAGACCTAGTCGTCTTCGAAGGATGACCGCAAGGAGTGAGACTTTACGAGCACTCTTGAGATCTTTTTTTCCCTCTTCTCCTTTTCCCATCTTTGAAAGACTAGCTTTCATTTTCGTTCTTTTACAAGGTTCCTTCACCAAACCTCCCCCTGTTACAACACCTTACCCTAACTGTACAATGTAGTCCTCGTAAACTCGAGTTTATTTATGCGGCTCCCGTCGGTCGGTTTCTGCAGCAAGGAAATACGACGAACAGGGACGCGACACAACGTGACATGCTTCCTTCATCGTCTATCTCGCTATCACCCTGAAAACAACCCTTAGCATGCTAGAATCATCCTAGCCTTTCTTTCCCTTGTCCTACCCCTAATTTTTCTTCGTTCAATCTTGATAATCCAACTTCTTTATCAATACGTCAGGTGATCTTAACCCTAAAAAATAAAACCAGTATGTTATTAAAAATGTTCATGTCTTTTTGTGTTAACAGGCCGAGTTGATTTCACTCAGGGAACGGAAAACTGCTATGCTGGCGTTAAATGTCTCAGCTCATCGATTGATTACCGACCTAGGTGCTTCTACATCTTTCATTTTTGGGGCCTTGAAAGAAGGTGTTGCTGATCTCTACAGAGTTTGGGACGAGACCTTTCAAAAGTTAGTATAATGAAAATCCTAGGATAAGGTTGGGTTAAGTTAGACAAGCTCCCTGTTTTTCTATTCTTCTTTCAATAACCACTTGACGGGTACGACTAACGCATACACGATCTTAAACAAATATTGTGAGAGATAATGAAGCCTCGAGAGCAAACATCATCGTGTAACGTTCACACACGCATGCATGAGAAAGACAGAAGAGTGTATGTGTGAGAAAGAGAAAAAGAGAATAGTAGTAGTAGTAGTAGTAGTAGTAGTAGTAGGAGTAACATGTTCACTTTGGGATTTTGAGACCCGTGTCACGGGATTATTGGCTTTAACACAGGGATCGCGAGTTTAATCATGGACCTATCCTCAGGCCGAATTGAGGATCTATTAGAAAAGTCACAAAGTCGAACCTGACTAAGAGGTGAATCCTTTGTAAAAAGAAAACATTCAAAAATCCTACAGTGATCTGTGAAAATAAATGCGAGTATTGATGGAATTCGAAAGTGATTTATTGTCTTTCTCTTTCTCACACATATGCACATACTTTCCATGAACTTTAGTCATCCTCCTCTCCCTTCTCTCTTCCCAATGCTAGGGATTTAGCAGGAGAGAGAAAGAAGAACGGGGGGGTTGGTTCGTTCGTCAGTGACCCACTGGGTTTAGCCGAGGTCAATTCCATCCCTCGTCTAGTCTCTGTCGCACTCCCAGGAAGTGTCCCAGGAATTTCTATTCCTTTTAGGGAGTGAGCATACAGTTGCCCCATGATGGTAGTGGTGGTTATTCTCGTGGTATGGCGTTTAAATTGTCCGTCGGCTGATATTAAGCACTTTACGATTGCGCAAGAACGTGCCTCTAATTGTTCTTTCCTTCCTTACCCGGATTATTGTTCAAACTGCTACGTGAATAATAATAATAATAATAATAATAATAATAATAATAATAATGTTGATAATAAAAGTAGTAGAGTTTCTTTTTGGGGTTATTAATCAGAAACGTTTTCTTTCCAATTCTGCTTCCGGGCCCTTTTTTTGTGCTCTTATTTTATTTCTTATCCGATCGAGAGATTTCATATCAAGTAGAGGGGTTCACCGTTCGATTTATTCCTGTCTTGACTTATGTATATAGATGTTACATTTGAGAAGAGCTTCCTATGAGGGGTTAGAGAGAGAAGACTAAAATGTTTTTATTTGCCAATAGCGCCGTTGGCAAGGAACCACCAAATAATTCGGACGACTCCCGATGTTTGCTCCTCGGCTTTACCACATTTCCACTTTTTATTATGTTTACCTGTCAGATTCTTTTCTTTTTTTTTTCTTGCTCTGAGAAGATCACTGCTAACCACTCGGACTTATTCTTTCCCCCTTTTCTAATCTTTGTTGTTTTTCTTTTTTTTTTTTTTCCAGAGGAAATCAACGACTGTCCGCACTTCAAACGGTTCAACATTTCAACCTACGCCTGTCAGAACTTCAATGCGATTTGCGTAGAGACAAGGATACCTTAGCTGTGTTGGACGTTGCTTTGCAAGCTGGTGCTACTACGGAAGTTGCATCTTCCGTTCGTCATGTTGCTCGTCTTTTGTCGGAAAAACAAGAAGTTCATTCTCAGGTGAGTGGTCTGACTCTTCCTATCTAAGATTCAAAATTGTTGAGAGAGGGGGGTTGAAGTTGAACTCTTTAGTCGATAGGGTCGTGAGATTCAAGGGTCATGCTTGACTCCTAAGGAGGAATAAGGAATGAGGGATGCTTAAGGGGGTTCCTTTGACGCATGACACTTGTCGATATCGTGTCTCGGTTAAACGCTATCCCCACTCGCAGGATTCTCACCCTTTTCCCTTCTTCTTCCTCTATTCCAACCATATCCGTCTTATATTTGCATATAAAGTAAGCCCTCTCACTTTCCTTCCTTCCTTCCTTATGCCTTGTCAAGAAGACGTACTGCCCAAGTGTACTAAACCCCCACCCCATATGCCGTGCTTTCTTCTTTAACCCCCGTAGGGCAAACCCTTTTAAATTTATAATGAAAATCGAGCTAATGTAGGTCACATAACAGCAGCAGCAGCACCAGCACCAGCAGATCCAAATTTTCCACTCGTCAGGTGTTGTGTCAGGGTATATTAGTTGCGTTACTTTACTGCTAGGTGGTGTTACAGTTGTTGGGTTGTGTTGGTAGGACAAGGAAAGAAAAAAAAAAGAAGGGAGGGATGGAAAAAGTAGGAAGGCGACGGCGGCACGTCTGGTCCGACGATTTCCAATTGTCCCGGCGCTCATTTCGTCTGTCAGGAAGACGTACGACTCGCGACACAATACACCCCACGATCTTTCTACCCTCTCTAGTGTCGTTGTTACTGTTCCTACTASTACTACTGTTACACCCTGTTGGTGGTGGGGGTTAGGTAGCATACTTTTAACGTATTCAAACTCGAGTCAAGACGGAATACGATTCAAACAGAGTTTCTTACTGTACTCGAGGGGATAATTTCATGCACTCGGGCATTACGTCTTTTTCCTTCTTTCCCCCACCCCCTTCTCTCTTTTTTTTTTCTTTCAAGCAGTGATGTGAAGAAAAATAAAGGGAATAGTAGTAGCTATAGGTAAAGGTAAAAAGAAAAAAAAACAAAGAAGTTGTTCTACTCGCGTAGAACGTTGATATAAATTTTGATAGGCGCTAAATAAAAGATCAAGTTGGTTTTTTGGGTGATGGTTTGCGCATGTTTTCTAGTAGAGGGAACCTTAGCAAGATACACACAACACACTACCTAGCTAGCAAAAGCTTCAAATGTTGATCCTTCGATGGTCCAGCAGTAGCAGGAGAACTGGCCAGAGTAACACGGGGGTGTCGGCCATCTCAGAGGAAACCCGCACCCCAGGGAGCTTGGATCGTTAATCGCCCGAACGATTCTCTTTCCCATCACGTACTGTAGTGGGTCCGTGGAATCAGCGTAAAAATACAAATTTAATAACGTCCGCGGAAGAAGAAGGCAAAACGCATTCTCTTTCTCTCTCTTTTACCAATCCCCCCTTCTTCCTGGTTGAGTTGAGTTGGGTTGGGTTCGGTGCCTGTTTGCGAAAAGCATCGTTTTTTTTTTTGGTTTTTTTTTTTACTGCGGCCTCGGTCAAGGACAGGTATGAAGAAGAAGATGAAACATCAACGAGTGTGTCCAGTTCCGTTCTGTCCTCGTTTTTCTTTTTGTTGTTGTTGTTGTTGTTGTGGCTTTCAGTCCTCTTCCGCGTGTCTTTGAGACATAACTGGAAATGATCCCTGCTTCGTCTCTTGACTTTTCTATGTTGTATTTGTTATATATGTATATATATATATGTATGTGTGTATTATGAATGTATGGGTTTAAGTTTGTATGTATGTATACATATATAGGTTAGCTCGGAGGTTGCTACTTGGTATGCGGATCGCGCTTTTCATTACCGGAGGCTCGTTCCCTCCGTCTCTGCTGCTGCAAACAGCCTAAATCTACCTCCTGTCTCTTCCTCACCCTCTTTCTCTTTCAATACCACCCTTCTCCATCTTTTTCCGACACACCACCCCCCGATTCGTCCGTGTCTCCACTTCGTTCTCATTTGTATTTTTGGATTTCCAACGTTTGGAGACGCGAACGAACAATTTCCTGGATTAATTCTCGTCGCTTGGAAAGTCATCAACGAATTATCGCAATACTTTGTCAAATGTTTTACACACCCAGCAGAGAAAAAGAGGTCCTCCTTGTCTTTTATTTATGAACAAATGTTCTTAGGATATGAATTTTTTTGTTCCAAGTAAACTGGGTGTATCATCAATTAGGTCGTTTGTATTTTGGGTATGGTTGAGTGTTGTAAATTGAACAAACTTTGTTCATCTTTTGATTAAGGGATTAACCCTTAAGGGGTTACACTGAAACGGTTTGATCAGAACAATATTTTTCTTGTTGATTTTCAGAATGAGACTGTTATAATGAACGATGCTACAATCGTGGAAGTAACTGCGTGTCCATTGGCAAAGTTCACCGATCAATCGACCACCCTGTTGAGCCAAGAAGGTGGTTCATTATCGGACAGTGGAATATCCGATAGCGGTAGCGAACAGGAATTAAGCGAACGCGAAAGAAGATTGGCTTTACTTCGTCGTTTAACTCGTAATTTGGAAAATCAATTGGATCCAGGTAGCGAGGCATTGACCAAACTTTGGAAAAGGGTCGAGGACGCTGAACACGAGTTACGCGATTTGCAAAAACAGTGTCGTGAATTGATCGTGCGTACTGCAGCTAGTGTTGAGAGTCGTACCGCTAAAAGGATGGTTGGTCAACATCATTATCGTACTGAGTAAGTTGGTTTATGAACATTTATTCAATTATCTTCAATCCTTTCGTTATGATACACACCCGAATCTTTGGGTTAAGGTTTTTGCATAGAAGACTCGTATGGGTTGTAACGTAACGAAAGGGTTGTTGTTAAATTATGCACTAATATTAATCCCAGTGTTAATAGAATCCATCCAGAAGAGACAAGATTCCTTATCCAAATGATCATCACCTCTACAACTTGTTAAAACTCCACCAAAATGATCCAAGAACAATCCTGGTAACAGAATATATATCCTCTCTTTTTTTGGGCTTGTCTTATCAAAAGTTTTGTCCTTACTCAAGCTCCGTTCTATTTCCTTGTTCCTTTTTTATAGTCTCGTTTAATCGCACGAAGAAAATAGGTTCATTTGAAGTAGGTGCGAAAAGACATTTGGCGCGTAATAAAAAAAGTGATAAAAAGGTTTCCTTTTGTAAGATCCGAAAAGTGTTGAGATCTTCAGATAAAAGAAGTTGGTAAAAAGGTTAGTCATTATTATGTTTGTGTTTTGTTTGTTTGTTTCTATTCTTAGCAAAAGGAAGAAGCCTGCTAATGGTGACAACAACAACATCGATGAGGACGAGGATGATGAAGATGATTCGATGATTAAAGATCAATCAGAGATTATGGTATCTGGGTATCACATTGGTCGTTGTGGTAGTGGTGGTGATGGTCTTATCGGAGCTGGTGGATGTAGGACCAAATCCGAGGACACTGGTGATCCGGAAAACGAACCGGACATACCTCAAAGTTGGATATGGCGTATTCTGAGGGCTGCCTTGCCCTTTCAGTTGGCTCTAGTCGCTCTTTTCTGTGCCGCTTGTCTTCTTGAACCACATTGTTGCGAAGCTGCTAACACCCTCAATCTTTCATTGACACCGCAGCTTCGTTACGTCAGAGGACCCCCACCAGTGTAAATAAAAAACGGTCCTGCTGTCCGTTTCGACAGTTTTGTCAACACCGTTTATTGCACAGATTATCTTTAAGTTTGATCGTGTATGTTTGTATGTATGTTTGTGTGTATGCAGTTTTGTATGACGTATGCTCGATGACACTGCCACTCCTCTCATCGTTCGTAACTCGACACACAATTTTCTTCCTTTTCTAGGTTAGGGATTACTTCTTTCGCCATATTTTTGGGGGGGGGGGATTTTTGTTAATATGCATTTATATGTGTTGTCTTATTTGTACAAGTGTGTCTTCTTTGTTTTCACTGCCAATTTTCATTTGTCGGAAAAATTTTTTCATTAAGCTAGATCAAATTTAATTCACGCAAAGAAGACGACAACTGGAAAAGAAAGATGGTGGATGATCAAATTTAAATTTCAATCAATGAATTTGTTCAAATTCCAAAAATTTATTCGAGTTACGACGATCGAGTAACACACGTGTTGTGTGTATTTTTATGCTGTGTTGTACATTTCTTTTTGTCTTTTTTTTTTTTTTTATATATTTATAGGAATGTTATTTATCGAATGATGAGATGATTGAAAAAAAAAAAATCAACAAAAAAACAAAAGAAAAGAAAAAAGAAATTAGTAAAGTAGAGTTTATACGAAGAACGAACGAACGAACGGAAGGAACGATTATAAATCGTTGAACATTTTCTCACGAAGATATTTAATTTGATATGATTGATATACAATGTATATATACATATATAAAATATATATATATATATACATACACACACAGATATGCATGTGTGTGTGTGTGTGGGTATGTATATATATATAAATGTTACACGAAATGTATTCAAGGATGAATACGAGGAAGAATATTTTTTACAGAAAGAAGACGACCGGTCATTTTGAAACAATATGGCGACTTTAAAATCGCCAATGAGAATGAAGACTAATATATGAAGTTAAAAAATGATTTAATTTAAAAAAAAAAAAAAAAGAAGAAGAATGATCATAATGATCGATATTGAATTATTACAGACCGGTTTTAGATACACATACATATATATATATTTAAATGATAGAATTTCATGAATAATTGTTTATTTTTTATTGTTAGAAAAAAGAAATATAAATATATATCTATATATATTTATTGATAGACAAAATGGCGAACCAAAATGGCGGCCTAGTATCTTCACAAACCTCCGAATTTTAATGACGAGAGGAGGGATGATGATGATGATGATGTTGACTTTTAATCGAAACGAGATTAAAAGTAATTAACAATATTTATATGAAATAATAATGACAAAACCAATATTGTGGCGTCGTAAGTATTTACAGATTCAAATCTTTTCCTTTAATGGATGAGAAGAAAATAAAAGAAATGGAAGATAAAGAGAGGTTAGAGATTCGTCCTTGGAGTTGAAAGAGAAGAAAGGTTCACGAAGTAAAAAAAGAAGAAGAAGAAGAAGAGGAAGAAGAAGAGGAAGAAGGAGAAGGAGACATAAAAAAAAAAAGATAAAGATAAAGATAAAAGAAAAGAAAATGTAAGAATGAAGTTTAGAAAGGGTGAGAGGGGGAAGGGGAGAGGGAGGGGAGGGGGAAAGAAAGTATAGCAGTTAAACCGATTTTGTTCCCTTAACTACACTGTGTCACGTGATACGAAACTGTTACAAAATTGGAAAGTAGGTTGAACCGTTGATTAAAAAGAAAGGTCTTTGAAGATAGGAGTCAGATATATTTGAGGAATGAAGATGAAAAGATAAAACGAGGTTATGTGAGTTTTATTGATGAAGATGATAACAGGAGGTATTTCTATCGGTAATTTTTATTTTTATTTTTTTGTTTTGCGTGTGTGTAATTATCTCGTTTAGATTTTACATCGATTATAGGTTATAAGGGGTGTGTGTATTATTAACATGTATACGTATATTTGTACGTGTAGATTGTTAGTTGATCTCCTCCCGTCGCCATCTTCATTTCTTATCATTGTGTGCACATGAATATCTTCATGTTTTTTTTTTATTTTTTTTTTTATACAGTTTTTGTTCCTAGCCATAGAAGAAGAAGAAGAAGAAGAAAGGAAGGAAGGTTGGATGAATTTAGGAAGGGTGTTTTCATCCCCCTTTTAATTCGAATTAGGATTCGGAAAACGATTGAGTGCCAACAATTCCGAATTGTAGGAACTCGTTAGTGTGGTTCCTTCGTTAGATGTTTTTTTTTTTGTTTTATTTTGTTTTATTTTATTTTTTTTTTTTTTATAACAATACGATCGAATGTGACGTATGAAATGAACAAACGTGATCTGAAAAAGATTGAGGATTGTTCTGTTTTTTTTTTATTTTTTTTTTTTAGATTGTTTTTTTTTTATTGCTATGAGGAAGAAGATGAAGCAGAAGAAGATGAAGATGAAACGAAATAAATCAAAATTGCATGTGAAAAAATTATTACTAGTTCTTGGGATGATTATTAGAGTAACCAATAACAACGAGGATTTATAATAAATTGTTTTTTTTTTTTTTTTTTTTTTGTAGATTTATGCAATAGTGCATCTTTAATTAATTTTTTTATTCTATATTCAGTGATTGAATATCACAAATTTGTAAGAAGAAGAAGAAGAAGAAGAAGTTCAAAGGAAGAAAATAATTAATTAAATAAAACAATTACTGTGTTTTTTACAGTGAAAGTAGGTAACCGTAAAATCGGTTGATTAAATAAAAAAAATAAAAAAATAAAAGAAAGAAAGAAAGAAAGAAAGAAAAAAAAGATTCGTCAAAGATGTAAAAAAATGAGACTACCGAACGTGTCATCGTTTCTTGCATACACAAATGAGGTTCATTATACAGGGTGACTTAAATTGTTACAAGTGTCGATTACAATAATACTAAAAATAATTGCAATTACAATTGCATTGAAAAAAAAAATTATCTAATTTTTTAATTTTATTTGGCCTTCATCATTCATTTTATTTCTCAAATATTTTTCAAAAAAAAAAAAAAAAAAAAAAAAACTATTGATGATTTACAACCTGAGTTAGGATGACAAAAATTGCAATTGCAATTAAAAAAAAATTATTGGTGATTTAAAACCTGAGTTAGTATGACTAAAATTGCAATTGCATTTAAAAAAACAATATTAGTGANAAAAAACAATATTAGTGACTTGGTGATTTAAAACTAGAGTTAGAATGACAAACATTGCAATTGCAATTAAAAAAAAATTATTGGTGATTTAAAACATGAGTTAGTATGACTAAAATTGCAATTGAATTTTAAAAAATAATATTAGTGACTTGGTGACCTAAAAATATGAGTTAGAATGACAAAAATTGCAATTGCATTTAAAAAAGCAATATTAGTGACTTGGTGATTTAAAACTTGAGTTAGGATGACAAAATTTGCAATTGCATTTATATAAAAAATATTGGTGACTTAAAACATGAGTAAGAGTGACTAAAATTGCAATTGCATTTAAATAAAAAATATTGATGACATAAAACATGAGTTAGGATGACAAACATTGCAATTGCATTTAAATAAAAATTATTGGTGACTTAAAACATGAATTAGAATGACTAAAATTGCAATTGAATTTAAGAAAAATAATATTAGTGACTTGGTGACCTAAAAATATGAGTTAGAATGACAAAAATTGCAATTGCACTTAAATACAAAATGTTGACAACCTAAAACATGAATTAGAATGACAAAAATTGCAATTGCATTTAAAAAAAAAAAATTATTACTGACTTGGTGACTTAAAAAACATGGCGTTTGGATGGACACCATTTAGTTTCATTTGAAATATTACTTTGGACACTTAGAAATCTAACCTAAAAGAGAAGAAATATATTCTCAAATATACTTCAATAATTTCGACTCACCCTGTATTATTTTCACGTAAGGAAATAGGGAGGGATTGTCCAATCATCGAACGTGTCTTTTATTTTTTGGAAAACGATTTTAACATGACGACTACTACGCGACTTCATATTTTCTCTAACGAACGAACGAAACGAAACTAAAAATAAAAAAACCCACAATGAACAACAACAACAAACAACAAACAACACATCATTCAAACGTTGATGATTAAACAACGCAAGATTGATTTTTATCAGTTATGACCACCAATCGTGACGATGAAGATCCGATTATTCGTACGGAATGCATTTGCTTACTGTGTAAGCGTATTATACATATACTTAATATACATATGAGTGTGTGTTTTCTTTTTTTTTTTTT
>NW_015149026.1:663485-776762 GCF_001465965.1 Polistes dominula | reverse complement strand
ATTTAAACAAAATAAGTAAAAAAAAAAAAATATAAAAAAATAAAAATAAAAAAGAAGACGAAGAAGAAGAAGAAGAAGAAGAAGAAGATGTGACGATGATAATAATGATGACGATGAAAAATAAGAAAAAGGTTGGGGGAAAAAAAAAAAAATAAAGGAAGAAGATGATGGGAGAGTGAAACAATAAAACAACGATTTTGCACATTAGCAAATAAATATTTTGCTAATTTAAATATTCTTGCATAAATTAATTAATTAAATTAATTAATTAATACATAGATACCAACAACCGATGTTGATTGGTGTCTTCAATGAAGACTTGAAGTAAGAAAGAAAAGAAAAGAAACAAAAATAACGATTTTACATCGATGAATGAATGAACGAACGAAACGAACCGTGTAAATGACGATTGACACCCACCCTTATTAAGGGTTAATGGGAAGGGAACGTGTGTTCGAAGGGAGATCAAATAATTGACGAATATTTGTTCATTATTATTATTATTATTATAAATGAACAATTGATGAATAATAGATAGATCTATGGATCTCGTGGCACTTGTACATTTATGATTTTAAAAAAATATTAATCTCTACTACGAGTTAAGAAATGGGGAAATTTTAATGCGAACGAGTTAGGAAAGGGGTAGTTTTTTTTTTTTTTTATTATTATATAAAAATAATAAGATGAAGGTAATTTGTTTATTATCCTTCTTGTTGTTCTCCTTCTTCTAGGATAGCGCGGGATATGGGATTTTAAACGATGAAGAAAAATATATCGAATTTTATGTAAAGAAAAGTTGATAATAATAATAAAACAAACAAAAAAAAAATGAATAAAAGGAAGAAAAAAAAAAGAAATTGAGAGAGAGAGAGAGAGAGAGAGAGAGAGAGAGAGAAACGTTGAAGGTACGAAAATTTGGAAATAAATAAACAAATAAAGAAACATTTTGTTTAACAATTGTTTGCCAAATAATTTCGTGCAATTTATCATTCAAACTATATAGAGTGCATTTTAATTTTGGAAAGTCATTTTAATTGATTATATTTTTTTTTTCTTTCATTCATTAATTGAATTTTTTGTTGAGTTATTTTTTTTTTTCTTTCTTTTTGTTAATTTAAATCAAATCCCAAATCATTTTGTTTTTCGTTTTCATCGATTTTCTCTCATTTTCCATTTAATCGATAAAATAAGCAAATATACGTAGATGGTTTGAAAAGTATTTCTATTGAGTCTTCACCAATCAAACAATTTTCTTATTTTTTTTATTTAGAAAACAAACCAAAATTAAATTGAATTTAATTTAAGGAAAAAAAAAAAAAATAATCAAACTCCTTTCATTGGGTTTTTTTTTTTTTTTTTTTTAAATGTCAGACTCAAAACTTTTCAACCCATCCGTATATTTATGAAGAAGTAAGAAGATGGTAGATGATAAAAAAAAAAAAAAATAATAAAGAAAAAAAAATTCATAATAATTATAATGAAAAATAAAAAAGAAAAAAAAAAAAAGAAGAGAATTATAATCCTCTCCATTTTTTTTTTTTTGTTGACAATTAGAGAATTCGTAAATTTAGTAAGAAAGCGCACTTCTTCTCCATTTTTTTTTTTTTTGTATAATGCGCTTTTACTTCTCATTTATTATAAACATTCATGATACATGTATAAAGTACCTGAGAAATCAAAATAATAATAATATTATTATTATTATTACTATTATCATTATTATAATTATAATTATAATTATTATTATTATTATTATTAATTGCTATTATTATTGTAACTTTTAATTATAATAATAACGCAGTATCTCTCTCTTCGCTTGCATTCGCTACGATGCATTTTTTTTTTTGGGGTTTTTTTTTTTTTAATTATTATATTTAAAAAAGAAAAACAAAACACTACTCACGTATTTCAGTGGGTTGAGTTGTTTACAAGAAACTCTTTTTAAAAAAAAAGAAAAAAAAAGTCGCCTTTTTTATGCATGCAAAATATTTTCTTCCCCTAAATAAAAAAACAAAAAAAAAAACAAACAAAAAAAATATTATTATTATGAAAAAAAAAAAAATAAAATAAAAAGGTGTAAAGAAAAGAAAAGGAGAAAATGAAAAAGAAAAATAAAAAAAAAAAAATAAAAAGAAATAAAAATATTGCAAAGCAAACCTTAAGAAGAGAAAAGAAAAACTTTTTTATGACTGTGTGTTCGGTGTCTACAAGTTTCTGTGCCTTTTTTTATTATTATTATTAATATTATTGTTTTATTTTTGTTTCAATTACAATTTATAGTAATTTTTTTGTCATTGCTGCAATTATTCACAATGTTTCGATGTTTTGGTTAATTTTTTTTTTTAATTTTCTATTAGAAAACCCGTAGACAAACCTTTCACACGTCTTCGTTTTGTTTTGTTTTAATTTTTTTTTTTTAATTTTTATTACAAAAATTATACTTAAAATATTTTTGATCCTTGTACAACTTTGTACAACTTCCGAAGGATGGGTTATTATTTGTTTTTAGAATTACATTTAGATTTACATATTTTCTAAATCAAATGTTGTATCTCGTGTCGAAGAATTCGATTCGTTGGTTTGGTGTTTTAATAAAAATTTATTTAAAAAAAAAAAAAAAAATATTTAAAATAAAATACACAAATTATTTTTCTAAACATTCAAGTATACGAATCCAAAAAAGAAAAAAAAAACAATCAAAAAATGAGATAACAAATAAATGACTGACCGACGAGTTGGATTTATACTTTTACATGAAATTAAAAGAAAAATATATAAATAAAAAAAAAAATTATAAAAAAATATATACATATATATATATATATATAATAAAACACCTTGATACTGAATTAATTTTCAGTGTATTAATTAAGAAGCTTGGTATTTTATTTTTTTTTTTTTTTAATTTGTACTTGTGTGCGAGATTTGGCAATGAAAAATATACTTGTGTGCTAATTAAACGTATTGATAAACCAGAAAAAAAACAATTAATTATTAAATTATATATTTTTTTTTTATAAATTAATTCGATTCATTCGAACGAATGAAATTGCAAAGTTTTGATGATTAATTTGGATAATTTGTTTTTGCATACAAATAATTTTTCATTGCACAGAATCATCCCACTTATGGTTAGACATCAACGTAACATCAAATTATTGTGCACTTTTTATAGTGAAAATATTATTCTACCTTTAAATAATAACTTTGAACTGTAAAGAACAAAGAAACAAACAAAAAAAAAAACAAAAAAAAATTAGTGCCGAGTGAGAAACAACACATACATATTTTATTCGCATTTACGAAACAACTGTGTATTGTATTTCGGCACCATGAAAATAAAAATAAAAATTACAAATTATTTATCAAGAGTTTTTTGAACAAGAAATCAATCAACCAACCATCACCACAGGATTCCAATCAAAACATTTTATCCAATGCTTTCCATATCCAATTTCAATGAAAAATAAATTCATTAAAAAATAAAATGAGTCTTAAAACAAATAAAATAAACATTTAAAACAATATTGATTAAAATAATGTAATAGTAAAAGTTTAAAAAAATAAATGCATGAAATTTTGTAATGAAAATAATTGTTGTTATCAAAGTAAATGTGTTGCAAGTGAAATTGCACAGTCATATAAAAATATTTCTAAACAAGTTTAGCAAATGATTAATGAAAAAGTTGATTAATTAATTATTGTTTACGATTAAGAGTACATATTTTTATATTTAATTAAATAATAATTGAATTATCACGTTCATAAAAAAAAAAAGAAAAAAGATAAAATTTGCTTATGAAAATAAATGTGTTGCTAAGTGAAAATAGCACACTTACATAAAAATATTTCTGAACAAGTTGAACGACAAGTTGTAAACCACAAAAATGAACGAATTAATCAATTGTTTACGATTACGAGTACATATTTTAATATTATATACTAACTGCATATTATTATTATATTAATTCTAATAAAATAATAATTGAATTATAAGGATCATAATAATAAAGTGAAATTTAATTCGAGTTATAAAATGAAATAATAAAAATCAAGGCACGTTTGATAGAGTCACCACCAGCAAGGTATACGGTTTAGTATTAAAATTAGTCATTGAAAGTACTTAGTCGAATGAAGAAGAAAATGGAAAATAGACAGAAGAAAGAGAAAGAAAGAGAAACGTAATCGTGCAAGTGCATCTTCTTCGATAATAATTCACTGACGATTGATATAGCGGTACGATGATTGCGATGTTCCCAAGTCCGATGTTGTCGGCTTTACTGAAGTCGATACGAAGCTTCGGGTACGTTTGAGGTTAAAGGGCAAACCCGCTATATCATTACGACTCACACCTGTACCTACAGGTAGGTTGCGCCAATGTTTCTTCCCCTTATATTTCCAAGCGGAACCGCTAAATAAATTATTATTACCATTACTCTATACAAGCCACATAGATTTCTCGCATAATCATTTCGCATATCATTCTCATATTATTCTCTCTTCATCTTGCTACGTGTTTTGTCATTACTTTTATTCAAAACAATATTAAATTATTTTCTTATTCTTATTAAATCATTCTAACTATACTCTATTGTTTTTGGATATTATTCATTCAGGTTGGGTCAGGATTATTTCAGGATTTTTCTGACGGTAATTCATTTTAAATGAATGTGATATGAATTTTAGCAAATTTGCATTTTCAGGTTTTCTTTTGTGGAAATCATTTTGGTTTTCCTACTTTTTTATAATATAAAATTAAAGATTGAAGCTTTAAGTATCACACAAAGTAAATTTGAAAAAAAATAAATAAGTTGCGTCAGGGTTACTTCAGGATCTTTGATTGTAATTCATTAAAAAATGATGTGATATGAATTTTAGCAGATTTACATTTTCAGGTTTTCTTTCGTGGAAATCATTTTAGTTTTTCTACTTTTTATGATAGCAAATAGATTGAAGGTTCAAGTATCACATAAAGTGGGTTAGAAAAAGGGATATTGTGTAAACGAGTTGACTCGTTCGTTGTTCATGCACTAATTTGTAATTTACGAGAGTAAAGTGGTGGGGACTTTGAGGGTGGAGGGTGTTATAATATGCGAGAGTAAACGTTAACGCCAGTAAATGAGCTGAGACAAGATGTATTATTTTTTTTCTTTCCTTTACGTGCTTGCCCTCAACCCACCAACTGGTTCTATGACTCCTGTGGGGTTCTTTTAACCCTTTTCTTTTTTTCCTTTCCTTAGAGTTCCACCGATTCTTTATCCTTTGCTTCGTTTATTTCTCCACTACCACCACCACCACCACCATCACCATCACCATCATCATCACTACCCTCTTACTTGGTTTACCTTCGTAAGACGAAAGGGTTGAGAAAAAGACAGAAAGAGAGAAGGGCCGAGAACTGTAAATTACCAAGAGGGCATTTTGATTAAATTTTTTATTGCTCCTTCTAAGGCGTGCACAACCTGCTGATTTAACGATCGCGCTTCGTAAGTTTTATAGTCCCTTTTTTTCGTTGGACCGAATCTTTTGCGGGATAAGAAAAAGAAATCGTTTGGATTACGTGTCAACGTCAATGGCAACCTTTATTTTTTTCCTTCATCACTTCCAATTTATTTACAGAGTCTAGGGAGTCCTAGGATTGGCAGGTTCGAACAACTCAATTGTGATGCAACCGATATTATTTCAGGACATCATTTAGATCCCTAAATTTACAATGAACAAAACTAATGTATTAATAAACATTAACCAAGTATTTAACATTTGTTTCAATTATTACCCATGTGTCAATCAAAGGGCTAGAAATTGCACTTGTAAAAGGTCAAACCACCATGTGTAGGAGAGTTTAAGAACTCAATTGTGATGCAACCGATACTTGGGTAAGATATTATTTCAAGATCACATTCTTCAGATTCCTAAGTTCACAAATAAAAAAACCATTAAGCTAATATTCAAATGTTATGAACATTAGTTCCAATCATAATCCATGTGTCAATTAAAGGGCTAGAAATTGTATAAGTAAAAGGTCAAAGCACCACGTGTATGAGAGTTTTAGAGATTACCAATGAGTTTAGCGAATACTGGACGATCGAAGTAAAGGTGGTGCAAAGGGGGTGGTGGTGGTGGTGGTGGTGGTGTTGAGAAAAAGACGAAAAGATAGAAGAAGAAGAAGAAGGGTGGGTGGCAATGGTGATGGTGGTTGTGTTGGTGGTGGTTGGTGGTGGAGGTGGTGGAGTTGTCGACTATGGTGGGGGGCGGAGGAGGCGGAAGGTGTCACGTGGTCGGTAGGAAGCTCCGCCTTCGCGGCGTAGCTCCAAGTACGGCGCGTCATTCATGGCCGAGCTAAAGGCTACGCCAGCCAGCACTCTCCGCCGTTTCCGTCCGGCTGCAACAGCGGCTCTCTCGCGAGAGGAGATCTCCGTGTTAAGACTCCTCGTCAAAGTCTTTTCCTTCCTTCTTTTTCTTTTGTTTTGTTTTGTTTGTTTACTTGCAACCTACCCCCCTTATCAACTTCTTCTTTTCAATATCGTGTGTTTTTTAATCAGTGTTTTAATTAATCGGTGAACTTATAGCTGATAATTTCTACCAAGATTTTAGTGTTACCAATTAATTGTTGAAAATTAAATAAAGTGTTTGGTTATATATATATTTGTTGTTATCAGTGAGGACATGTTGTTGTTGTTGTTGTTATTAAAAAGAGTATGAAACTCGGTATGGTGAGTGATAAGGCGATCGATCGATCCGTTGATCGATCGATCGCTGTGCGCCATCAGGGTGATGATGATAACAGGGTCGAGTAGACCTACTCGACTTCAGTGCTACGAAATATAGATCGAAGTAGAGAAAGAGAGAGGGTGGGAGAGGGAGGATAAGAAGGGTGGGAGAACAAGTGGGTTAGAGTTTAACAGGGGCTTTCGTGGTGATTTCGACGCGGAGGAAGTTGTTAAACGAATAAAAAGAAGAAGAAGAAGCAGAAGAAGAAGCAGAATAAAAAGAAAAAGGGTGGAGGAGGAGGTGAAGGAGGAGGTTCGAAGTTCGTGGTGGAGGCCTGGCTGATGCACCGTGGCTGCGGCGGCGGCGTCGCCGGAAGCGGTGCTGCTGCTGCAGGATCCGGAAGTGCTGCTGTATCTGCTGCCGTGGTTGCTTCTGGAAATACTAGCGGGGATGGGACTACAGGATCATCAAGTGTTGTAACACCGGAGGAACGTATTTTGGATCATCATCATCATCGTCATCATCCTGGTGGTCATCATCATCATCATCACCATCATCATCACAATCATCATCATCATCACCCGTCGGCAATGCCAGGTGCTCCAGGTTTTCACTGGGGTGCCATGCTGGCAGGGCACCACGCGGCTGCCGCCGCTGGCATGATGCAACCACCTTTACCAGCTCCGGGCGAATACGCCCCGGCTGCGGCTCATCATCATGGGGCCACCCACCCCGCTATGCCCATGGACCTTCACGTTCACCAGGGCTTCCCCTACTACAGGTTCGTTATCTCGAATATTTTAGATTGGAGATCTATTCCGTGTTTGTTTATATTGAGTCACAGGATGATTTGATCGATCGTTCGCAGAACTTAAGAAGAAATCGATTCTCATGTTACATGCGTAACACATTATATTAAATATTTAATGTATCATTTTATCACTCGGCTTAATGTCAATCAAATCTCTCAACGTATTCAATGTCCATACTTTGTAACTGATTAGAGATTGATTGATATATACGATGATCGGATACGCAATTATTTCAGATCTTGTTTACAATTAATAAAAACAGTTTGTAGTTAAAGACTTTAGATTCTTCGTTGAGAATTCCTAAGATCCAATTATGGATATCAATCATGGGGAATGTTAAGAAATTTGAGACGTCAGTAATTTAAGTGACACTTGTTGCTGTCCTCGCTACTTCTTAACACGCGTTGTCTACTCAATCTCAAATTCTATGGGTTGTCTCTCTCTCTCTCTCTCTCTCTTTCACACCATCTCCGGAAATGTCTGTTTTTAAAGTGTGAGTTATTTAATTCGTTACTCAGCAGCAATCGGTTCGTACCGGCGGCAATGAAAAGTTGACAGCAACGCAAAGTTTCTTCTGGCATTTCTCTTATCCCGTTTTATTCTGAAGGACGTTCAGGGTTAGAAAGATTGATAAAAGGAATGCACCCATTAGTAAATGTTCAATGCAACTCAGCAATGGTCATTCCACTTGCTGATAGGTGGTGGTGGTCGTATATTACAACTGGGTCAGCGCACGGTGTCTTCTATTGCAGTTAATTATAATACAGTGACGTAGGAAACGGGACATCTTGTTGTAACGTACATAAACGACTAATCCAAGATAGAAAGAGACTTAAATCAACTAAACATACCTTTCGAATAGAAAACACGCTAATATTATTACTTTTTATTACCACGAATTTTTATGAAAAGAAACCAAAAAAAAAAAAAAACCAAACTGTACAAGTTTGTTTCACCAGTCTACATATAATATTTCACTATTGTGACACTAAAAAGACGTAAATTGTAAACCAGGAAAACCTGCTGGAGTGGGTAATCCTGATCTAACTGATACACACAGAGGTATATAATACTTTCAACAATTCTATGGAGAAAGTAACTCTCGCATTTAAAAACGTTTTGTTCCATAATGTGCCTCGTGTTCATTTCTTTTTTCGTCAGTAGACTTTTTATTGGACGATATAACTTGGGGAAAGAGAGAATCATAAAAAGCGACCAACAAAAACGAATATACAAAAATAAGAAGACTTTTGGGTAGAGTTTAGAAAAAGTTAAACTCGTTGGTTATTTCTAATTTGAAATGAGTTACTTTAATTGAAGGACACGTAAAAAGAAAAAAAAATAAAAGAAAAAATAAAGTAGAACACGATAAATAATTTTTGAACACCTGATGTGGAAACAAAGTGGTAATTAGTTATCGACAGAAGAGAGTGCATCTGTCTTCGAGCACGGAAGCACGGTCGCACAGGCATTGAGAGTAGTTATTGAATGATGGCTCAGCCAACTACTAATGGGGCCGGACGCGCGCGAACATAAGGGATAGTAAGAAGCACACATGGCCAGTAGAAGCAACATACGAGATAGTTGCTGTTGCTGCGACAAGGGAATCAAGGTTGCTGTGCCGTCAGCAAAAAAGAAAAAAAAAACAAAAAAAGAAGAGGATATTTGTGGTCGATCAGAAATTCTTTAGGTTGATCAAAGATCGATAGCACTGTTCGTTCGGGTTGATGTGTATCGGTAGCAGGGTCCTGTTGGTGGTAATCAACAATGTTAAATTATATAGTATGTTAATGAAAAAAAGCTTCTTGAGGGAAGATAAGAAAAGAAGAGTTTTCGGAATGTGTGCTGACTGCATGTGCTTGAACAAACGTGTGTTGGGTTAACGTATACATACGTGGGACGAAGAAAAGGATAGATAGAAGAAGATGAAGAAGAAGGACCGCACGAGTTCGTTCAGAGCCAGGCTGGCTGCCGCTGACCAACCGATAAATAACTTGCTTGCGTTTTTATCGGGCCCGACGTCGCTTCTCTTGTACGCATCTCGCGATAGTATTGATGTATTCCTATGCATGTATGAGAATAAACACACTTGGAGTGTCCTGTTGGTAGAGAAACAGTCGATGGACTAGGGCAAGCAACTCAACTTACACCCATTCATTCCCTTATCTTTTTCCAAAGTTGCGAAGAAGAGTTTCTCTGGAATTCTTTTAATAAATAATATTTTCTTGAGGGCCTATCGTCGACCTTTACCTCATCCTCAATCCTTACCCCCCTCCCCTCCTATTTCTTGCACCAACACTAATAACGATAAGAGTATGTATATGTGGGGTCTACAACATATGCGAACAGACATCTAGAAGACATCTTTCCCTTCTTCTTGTTCTTTCTTCCTTCCTCCCACCCTTTCTCCAATCTCTTCACCACCACTTGCATTCGTGTTCCTCTTCTCTCTTTCTCTCTCTCTCTCTCTCTTCGTTTCGATTCTTCAGTTAAACCACCGTGCAGCCCGGTAGTTGGAAGCCCCAGACTTTTTTCTCGGCTATCGGCCAGTGGATCGCGCTGCGATGCTGGACTGCAATCAGAATTGATTATAGCCTGCCGAAACTCTGGCGCGGCGTGCTCATATTATACAACTTGCCCGCGGCTCTTGGTCCGTTCTATCTTCCTTCTTGTTCTTCTTCTTGTTCCTCTTCTTCTTCTTCTTCTTCTTCTTCTCCCTCTCACTTTCTTTCTCTCTCTCTCTCTCTCTCTCTCTCTTTCTATCTTTTAAAACGAAACGAACCATCATCTTCGTCATACCCACTCCTGTCTCATCCTTAACTCCATCTCGTCGTTATCGTTGTCGTCAATAACCAAGAATAGTATTTCTGTTCGATATACACGCCAAATGACAATATATTCTCATCAACGTCACTGACCTGACCAATCGGGACAATCCAAATGACACCTTTTGGCTATCGTTCCAACTTTATAAACTTGGGCCTCTTATTTCATCAGATGATTCCTGTTATCAGTCCAGATACAATGTGTCCTGTCCAGAAAAGATGATCGTTCAGGTAAACGTGGAATGTTGTATCATACGGGGAGTTTCAAAGTGTTAATTAAATGGGGGAGAAGAATATAAAAGTTTAGTGTTCCCTTGAAATTCAGTTCGTAAGATTATCAAGACTCTCCCTACCCCACCCCACCCCACAACCCTCTTTGATCGGTTCATGTTTTATTTATTTATTCGGGAATTTTTATTTTTATTTTGTTAATTGGAGGATACTTGTGAGTTGACAGAAATCAAGTTTTAAGCATCACGGTTGGTTAGGTTAACACGTTGACCGCCATGTCAGTCATATGTGGCTGACACTAGACTTTCCGTTTGGGCCACGTCCGTCATAGATGACTGACACGTTTAACTATTTTTTATTAAAAGAAGGTGGTCCTTTTACTATTGAATTGGCTAGACACGCTAATCCATCTTGTAACTTTTTTCCTATTGGATAATGGCTCCTTATAGGAGATGGGGTAGGGCAACAGGAGAATGTATTAGAGAGAAAGAGAAGAGGATAAGCAACAAGTCGTTTTCGCGCGGGAATTACCTTGGCCTCCAATCAAGTTTAATAATGTAGATGCGGATCAGTGGATAAGAACAGGCTACTGATATCGGTGAGGGGTCCCCCTTACTCACTCACTCACTCACTCACTCTCTCTCTCTCTCTCTCTTGTTTCATCCATGCTGCGTTTCACTCTGAACTACTCCAATCGATGATCCCTTTCACTATAATCGATAGATCGCGGACCATTTACCGCGTAATAAAATACTCTCTAAAATCCTAGACGGGGAAAAATGGTTAAATCAGAATAAAGTAATATAATAAGATAAAAAGAAAAAAAACAAAAAAAAAAAGAAAAAAGATGAAGGACGACGAAGATGAGATGAAACTAAAATAAAAGGAAATAAGTGAATGAGTCTGGACGAGTCAGGGTTGTTGAGTTATTATTAACTTGTTCTAAAAGTCATTTTGTTTTTGTTAAAATAAGATGATTGTTCAGATAATTCATCTCATTCTTAAGTAATGATAATCGAACTTGAGTCTCTTATAAGTGTAATAATATTTAACACCCCCCCTCCACCTCTTTAACATGCAATAATCTTTTGGTATGGTTGAGTGAAAGTTAACTGTTCAAACGATTTAATATTAATCAGTGAATCTTTGAGTTTGTTAAAACGATCTGTCGATGTTTAAGAAGAAAAAAAAAAGGGTTCATGGGGAATTGGAAAAGAAAAATATTGGGCAAAGTTGAAGGGTCCAAGTGGTTCTTATCGAAACAGCTTATCAATCGTGGGATTGTAACACACACGAGATATGGACACACCACTACCACTACCACTATTATCATGACTACTACTATAAGAGTAGTGGTAGTGGGATTAGGGTGAAACTGCAGAGGGGTGGATATCAATCTAATAGTAATGAACAAGCGACTTTGAGTTGCTGGAAGACTTTGAAATATACATTATGTGGGGATTATGTTTATGCATGCGGGAAAGGCGCTGAGAGTATTTTTCTTTTGATATAGAGATGGTTGTTTGGTAAAAAAAAAAAAAAAAAAATAAGAAGAAACAGCATCTTCATCTACCACCACAAACCGTCGGATGAGATTTGAATAAAAGTATCTGTCGCGTTTCTTCCTTCTCTCTTTCGTTATTGGATGAACGCGATTCGCTACTATCTTTTTTTTTTCTTCTTGATCTTCTTTCTTTCTTGTTTTTTCTTTTTTTTTTTTACAACTGCGTGCTCTCATTAAATATGTATAGATTCGCACCCCCAAACTCTTGCTGGCTTTTTCTTACCCATCAACATCACATACACACACGTACATGTTCTTTTTCTTTGCTATACTCTCCTGTCTTTCTTCATATATCTTTCCTTTTTTTTTCTTTTTGGTTGGTAATAATAGAAGTCACAGGACGATTACGTGAAACATATGTTTTACAGATTGCAGTATTGCGTATACGAAGACACATACACACGTGTACATTTATGTTCAGATATTTGGTTCGATTTTCAAGAAGGGTAGTGGAAGTTTTAGGAAAGGAAGAAGGAGTCAGGGTTGCTTCAGGATTCTTTATTAAGATGCAGTGTCAGCCAGCGGTTTCATTTCTTCTTCTTGAACAAATGGCCCGCGAGTTTATCACCCTTCGTTGAGAGTAGGTGAGAGTAGGGGAAAAATACCATAGAAGAAAAAGAAAGAGAGAGAGAGAGTGTAAGACCCTTCCATTTAAAAAATGTAAATTCGTTAATGCAAGTAGTGGGAGCGTGAAAATTTGTTTCCCCCTTTCTGTACTCTCTCTCTCTCTCTCTCTCTCTCTCTCGAACTTCTTTTTCTTTTTTTTTTTTTCTTTTCTTCGAGAGAGAGAGAGTTTCGCGGCAAGCAGGCACCCTATTACCTGAGACTATTATCCAATACAAAAAATCAAATAAAGTATGCTAAGTTACGCTTCGTAGGACTTTAGGGAGTCCCGACTTACTATCCAAGGGGGGTTCCCCGTTTTAAGGGGTCTTCGAAAATTTGTATTCTCTATCTTCCTTTTTTTTCTACCCCCCTTCTTGTCTTGCATTGGTGTACGAGCAACTCAGCCAAGCTCTAAAGGTACTTTCAAAATAAAAAATAAATATCAATGCATGCATTTGAGAACAAAATGAACTAAGTGTCCGCATTAATCAATTATCAGAGTTTATAATAAATGGAAAGATTCTGTTGCTTTATTTTTGTTTCTCATTCATCACCAGGTACCCCCACATCAATCCAATAGCAAGGTACCTGTTTTTAATTTAAAATTGCATAATAAACAAACAGTCCTATAATAAGTGTGTGCATGATGTGTGTTAGGCAAGACAGAACCTATCCATGCACATTTGGAACAAAATAATGAGGAGTATTTAATAATTTGTTGGTTGTTAGAATTATGTACAAGAGTGAGAGAGAGAGAGAGAGAGAGAGAGGAAGAGAAAGAAAGCTAACACACTACCGTGAGTCGGTTAGATCGAGCTGAATCGAGTTGATAAGGTTAACTGAGAGATACGGGGGCGTAGGGAGGTCAAGTGACCGCGTGGGCGGCATCACTCGCCAACAGAATATACCGATGATTAAGCTACGCATACAAGTGTACGATATAGTACTAAAGTACTCGACAGAAGAAGAGTCCTAATCTTTCATTCGCAGAGAGACTAAAGTCGATTCTAACTACTTGACACCTCGTTACGGAAGGGTTATTCCGATCAAATTTCGGTTCTCTCTTCAGGCCTATCATTTTTATTTTTATTTTTTAATTTTATTAACCTCCAGATAATCTTTTTTTATTTTATTGGGTTGGCAACTAAGGGATAACTGTGGGATTTTGTTTTACACTTAATTCAATTTTTTGATAGGAAAGATCAGAAATTTGATGAAATCTGACAATCACTTAGTTGCGAATTATTTGATTAAATATGATTTGCATATTATTTTTATTTTATTTTATTTTATTTTGTTTTGTTGGTTATTGTTTTTATGTAGTGTTGAATTTGAAAAGAAATTGTTGTTGATGATATTTGAGGAAAATTCATTCACATTAATTCAATAGGATTATTCAGTGTGACGATGATTATGATGAATCAGCGTAACCAGTTTTATTACTCAACTTGAGTTCACAGTACTTTTATTGTTTCTATTTGAATTACCATTTTTCTAATCATTAAATGTTCATAAATAAAAATGACTAGGGTTTTCTTGCCTAACCTAAAATAAATATTTCCGTGAAAGATTCAATATTTGAGTTAAGTTTTATTAATAAATTTCGGATACTCACCAAGAAGGTGCATGTGAATCTTTAAATGAACATTTTTCTTATTAATCATAAAATATTTTTCAATAAAAATCACTAGGTTTGCTTGTCAACTTATAATTAATATTTCCCTGAAAGATTAAATATTTCAATTAAATTTTATTAATAAATTTCGAACATTCATCAAAAAAAAAGGTGCATGTGAATCTTAACATTCTTCATGATATTCAAACTTTCTATTAAATTAAAATGAATAAATCTTCTAACAAAATCAAAATACGTGCCTACTTTAGAATAAAATCAGATCATTTAAAAACAAAGTTTAGGATATTTTGAAGTAACATTGCAAAAGACTCGTTGAAAGAAAGGGAGATGATGAATCAGCGTGCGAGTACCTTTTACGTGACTTTCTCATAGCACTCGTAAGTTACATTCGGATGTTACAGCTCACGCTTACGGGTTCTCTCTCCGTCGGAGATCCAATGAATAATACAGCCGCGGCACAATTAGCTCCGCCATTTTCAATTTAATCGACGAATTATCAACCCTTCGGGGAACACGAAGGCACTCGTTCCTATAAGAAAAAGCATCCCATACAGGCGTACACCATCGTACTCTCAGTGCGTTTAGAGAAATGAAATCCATCGTGTCTCTCAGCGGGCAGTGTTCTTCTCCCCCCCTCCTCTCCCCCCCTCCTCCCCATCCCCATCCCCCTCATCATACTCCCCCTGCACATACTCCTTCTCTTCATCTTCATTCTCATCCGTCCTCATCTTTCTTTCGTTTCAAGTTGCTAAGAATCCTTCTTACCTTTTTTGTTGTTGTTGTTGTTGTTGTTTTTTTTTTTTATCATCTTTCTTGTTCTTCTTCATCTTCAATTTTATTACCATCGACGCGTTATCGTGGTCGACATCGCTTACAGACTAATCGTAACGTTCTTCTTCATGGATTGCCAAAACGTTAATCGAGTGAGTGAGCAAGTGAACGAGAAAACCGATCATTTTTCATGCAAGAAATAATGATAAGCCTTCTTCCATGATTTCCGACGTATTCCGAGATCGTATTTAAGATTCGATAAAAATTATACGATACATGGTGGAATGACGAAGGAAGAAAAGAAAGAACGAGATAATACGAACAAAATATTCGTAGCCTGAAGGTTATCATCCTCTATGTGTGTATGAATTTAACGAGTGCGTGTGAGTAGTCGAATTTTCTTTTTTTTTTTTTTTTTTATCTTTTCTCTTTTGGTTTATCTTTAGTAGTCTTCGAAAAAAAAAAGAAAAAAAAAGAAAAAAAAAGGAATTTTCCACATCGATATTTATATCCGTGAATGATGAGGATAAAATAAAGAAGAAGAGGGAATATCGGTGTTTGATTAAAATTGAGAAAATAGACACACGGAATGTTTCCCTCCCTCGTGTAATTAAACTCGATTGAAAACAAAACAAAAAACAAGAAAAAAACTCATTGATTTACGAATGTATTTTTGTAACAGCAATTTAGTTAGGTGCGTGCTAATGTTTCCCTCCCCCTCCTCCTCCCCCATTAAAAGAAAAAGAACAAGATGCGAGGGAAAAGTGTTATCGGAGGTCTCGTTTTCCATTGGAGGGATAATAAAGATCGAAGTTTGGGAAAAAAAAGTAAGCAAAAGGGAGGAGGAGGAGGAGGAGGAGGAGTTGAGACTGTTAAACGTTGGACTTGGATTCTACGATGCAAATGAGAGAGAGTCCAAGTTGAGTGCACATATCGTAAGAAGAAATAAATGGTTGGATGGTAAGAGAGAGAGGGGGTGTTAGGGGGGAAGTAGGCACACGCGCGTTCACAAGGAGAATCCATATATTAACACGCGCGTGCTCGACGGGATCGACGACAGCTAGCCAGGACGAAGGACAAGAGTTGCCTTCTGGCACCCAGCACCAACACAAACAGAAGTAGCAGTAGCAGTAGTAGCAGTAGCAGTCTCTCAGTAGCAGTAGGGCTCCCCCCACCCACCTTCCCTTTTGCTTAAAGAGTCCCCAGCTTTCTTTCTGCATCGTCTTTTACTTTGGTGGGAGAAAGACAGAGATAGAAAAGGAGTTCTCTTCTCAGTGGAAACTGAATAAGGTAGCACGCAGACATTTAGGCGCCGGCCTACTCGAACCAATAAATCGAAGGATGCCTCATTACTAAGCTTGTCTCTTTAATTGAAATCTCGTGTTTTTCCTTACAACTACTATTAACTTTAAATACTAACACCACTATCGTCATCAACAACAACAACAACAACAACAATAACAATAACACACTGTACGCGTGAATTCAAAGTTTTATTTCAAAGATTTCAAGTTATTCTCATATGTAAACTAAAACTTTGAATAAAATAACGACACTGTTTACAGTTTCAAGAAGTTTCCAATTTATTGGGGTTAGTTTTTTGTTAACTTTGTTAGGTGTACTCGATTATCAACAACTTTTCTAAATGTTCTTTTTGTTTATATCTTTCTTGGGATATTGTATGTATGTAGTTACCTATCAACCAATCAACCAACCAACCAACCTACCAACCAACCAACCAACCAACCTATCGTCCTTTTTATCTGCAAAACACGCTGAGACGTTTTAATAATGACTTGGAGTCAGCTTCACCGCGACGAAATCTCCGAGGATGGTTATTAAGTTAATTAGGACGGATCCAAGGGAAGTTATTAAAGATGGTAAATCGCGTCTAACCGTTTCATGTATGAACCTATGTTATAAATGTAGATGTATGTATGTTACACGGAAGAATTCAACTAAGTCCACGAGAGAAGGAATCTCACGATTTAAAGAAAGAGTGAGATAGAACGAAAGGTCATGTGCGTGACGTTAATCGAATAACACCTACGTCACGTATATAATTAAATCTTAATGGAGACACGGATTGCTTTTCTTCATACGACGTTCAAACGAATTCGAAAATTTCCTGTTCTTTCATCTACAAAACGTAAAAAAAGAAGAAAAAAAAAAAAGAAAAACATTGAAATCTCAGTGAGAAAGCATCGATCCGAAAAATCGAATAGAGGATCATTCGATCCTTGTCGGTACGATTATCCTGTTGACGGTGAGGGGAAGAAGAAAAGGAGTGGTTGAAGTGGGGGAAGGAGGTTAGGAAGGGGGAAAAGAAGTAACGATAGTTCCCTAATAGGGATCAACGAGAGAACGAACGTTCGTGGAAGCTTTTTTTACACCCTTTGATTCTGTACCACCCTTCTTCTCCTCCTCCTCTTCCTCCTCCTCCCGCACAGAACGGCACGTCGAGCTATTGTACAGCGTTAATTGTAACTTCAGAACATATCTCCGTGGCCGTGGTTGGGCTAAGAAACGCATTCCGGTTTTCGTCGAACCCAACTCGGGTGGAACTCGCGCTCAGGCCAGCCAGGCCCGATGGTATTGGCAGAGACTTTTTCTCAACTCGGCTCGTGTCTCTTCTCCCGACATCCGCGCGAATGCGGTAGCAGGGTGTGGTGTGTTGCTCAGTTCGAAGGAACATTGAAAGAAAGCAAGAAAGAACGAGAAAGAGAGAGTGAGAGAGAGAGAGAGAGATTGTTATACGTGCTACTGGTTCCCCTTGTGTTATACCACAGAGGCAAGAATGTTCCCCGTGTTGGTTCGATTAATCAGTCGTTTTTCGGTCTCTCGCTCCGGGCCAATAGAGGTAGAAAAAGTTAACGTATGTGATAATGCGCCAGCTATGTCTCTCTCTCTCTTTCTCTTTCTCTTTCTCTCATTTTATTTTTCTTTCTTACTCTATCTCTTTCCCCTGTCTCCATTGGAACGCGGGAGAATCGAATCGTGCGGCATGAAAGGTGACTGCATATAGCTGCCTATACCAAAACGGCCAAAGCTGAAGAAGATGAAGAAGAAGAAGGGTGCACTGACCTGGAGAAAGGTCTAAACCTTTTTTCCATTCTCAATTCTTTTCTTTCTGTTTCTCCTTCTTGCATGACTTTCTCATAGTCGCATCACCGTTTCAATTTCAACGATATCTCCCCTTCATCGTCAAGAACTTGCCGTTAGTTCGCGAATTTCAATAAAGAAGAATTGAAAGGAAATAAGTAAGAGGGGGTGGTAAAAGGGACATAAGTCACTACTACTAGGGGTGGTGGTTGTTTCAACATTTTCACGGGAGGCTGTAAGCGGCACTTGTTATGCCGACACATCGCTTAGTCATTACGTTACCTAACCCCACCCTTCTCATTCTTCTCCTACACCCCGGTACACCCTACCCCACACTTCCCCTCTGATCGAGAGAAACAGTCCGTAGACGGGATAGACATTTCCTGCAGCCGGTGTATCCAAAGTTAAAGTTTACACGGCATCATGGATGAGAATTGAAAGAGAGAGAGAGAGAGATGTTATGTGGGAGGGGGTTGAAAAGGGGTGTGGAAGATCGGAGTCGAAGAACGTGATCGCACCATGTGTGTGGATTTGAAGTTGCCCTCGGTGATCGCGTATTATGACTGCTTGTAGAGGCCACGTTTGTGGTCCTCCCAACACACCCCCATCCCTCTTATTCCTATTCCCATCCTCATCCCCATGAAGACTTTAAAGGCACATGACGCCCAGCAGCAGTAGCGTACTTCCCACTTTCCAAAAATATTCTCATTTTCGATCGTGTTTGTTGTTAGCTGTGCTGTGTTGTTAGGTCGGTATTCGGTGAAAAATGAGAAGGTATTAGGTGCAAATTCGTTCTGTTGATTCTCCCGCGTTAAAGCCTCTAATTTACTGCACGCAAGAGGGCAACACCCAAAACTTCGAAAGTGGATCATTTCTTCCGCGTTCTTTCTTAAAATACTCACGAACAAGAAGAAAAAGAGAAATTCGATAACTCTCATGGAATGTTGGAGTTTAATAAGCGCGATAATTCGCATAGAGAGAAAAAGAATGATCATCTGAAACACCCAACCCCTATCCCTAACCTAAGGTAAAACTGGAAAAGCAATAAAGGGTGCAATAAAGCAACCGTTCGGCTTTCTCACGTTCGTTTGTTGGGTGGTGTGCGTTAAGGTGGGGTTGGTGGCAGAAGACTTGCATGGTGGTTAGTACTAAGGAAGACTACGTGGAAGGGCTAAATGACATTAACGGTAGAAGGTTGCGTCGGTCATAGAGACGTCCGGTCGCCCAATTACTCCCGCATTAAATCAATGTTCCAGGGGTTGGCTTCTGGTAATAAAGTCTGCCCGACATATCTCCACGAGTTCGAGACTCGAGAACTCGAAAGGGATGAGAGGGGTGGACCCGATGTTGAAGAAGGGAGATCCGTTCTGGAATGTCCTCTTTGTCGTAATATTTGGCTTTAAATCATGTCTCGTTGACAGTTCTCCTTGTTGAGAATAACGCCTTCTACTCACACCTTCTGATTCATCTTTTTGTTTAGAACAACCCCCTATTTCTATTTTTGCTTTATATCTCATCCATCTTTTCATCTTTCAATTTTAAATGATAGGAGTTCTGGTTAGCTGTTAGTGATCTTTCATTTTTTATCTGCGTCCAGTTTGATTTTGGGGAATTGTAGTTTCGTGAGCTAAGTAAAAAAAGAATAAAAAGGGGGACTTGATTATGGTGAAGGGGAAGAGGAGGGGGTGGAAGAGAGAGAAGAAGGGCACCACTCAACCGCGAGATTACCTTCGCCTACGATTTACTGCGGCGATCTTATTCATAGCTGAACTTTCATATAAAAGCTTTTTCCTGTAAGCTGCGACACGCGTTTTAGCCTCACGGCTTAGTTTTCTTTTAGGAGGGGGAGTGGGTTTTCTTTCTTTCTTTTTTTTTGTACGCTAGTCKGCAGAATGGGAGTCGTCCCAGAGTGTTGAGGATAATCTGAAACAATGTTAATCATATTTTTAATAACATTTACAAATTAATCATTAAGTTAATGAGGATTTAACTATCGGAACTGTTTTGTTTGATTTGCAGGTACCGAGAGGATGCGCTGTGTTGGACTGACAGGTAAGAGCACCGGTACGGTCGCTTTTCGTTATGCTTTCCAACCCAAAAAAAAAAAAAACAACAAAAATGAGAAACTAGAAAGAAAGTAGATCAACAGACAGCTTCTCCGTTTCTTTTTTTGTTCTTAAGCTCAAGTTAATTCACGTGCCAGTTTATTATCATCATCGTTCTTATTGATAAATATTCGTGACGAAAGGAGGATTTGTTTGTTTGTTTGTTTGTTTGTATGTATGTATATGTGTGTATCAGAAAACGTGGTCTAAGTGAGAGTGAGAGAGAAAGCTTGCGGATTGAATTTCGTTTTATTCCGAGACACGCACGTCGATAGAAGGAAAGGAAAAAAGAGAGAGAGAGAGAGAGGACTCGAAAAGGAATGGGAGTCAAAGGAAGGTAACAACAGCAACAGAAGCAGAAGCAGAAGCAGCAGCAGCAGCAGCTAGTAGGGATATAAAAGAGCACACACGGGTGCTCGTGAGGTGATTGATACAGGGAGATTGACGTTGCGACGCAATTCCATTGTTCAAAGTGAGTACAGCGACGCGCTCGTTCGTGGCGAGCAATGAGCGAAAGCAACAACAACCAAAGTCCGAGGACTTCGACTCAACTTCTTTTTTACGGATATAAATCAAGTATTTTTCTCTCTTTCTCTCTCTCTCTTTCTGTATAAAAGAGAAATGGTGACCAAATGGAAGTAAGTCGAGTCGTTTTGAATCTCTCGATTGGATTCATCCACTAAACTTCTTGATGAATTCAAAACTAAACCCAAACTTAGAGAAAATGTGTGTGATTAACACAGCAGGGGTAGGGTTTGTTCGTTAGTTCAATTGTCTTGTTTACATTTTTGTATTGAGAAGGTCTCATCAATGATGATCAGAAATCACAGAACCTTCTGAATTGCAAACTAAACCCAAACTTAGAGAAAATGTGTGTGAGAAGTTCATTTGTTCAGTTGTTCAATTGTCTTGTTCACATTTTTGTATCAATGATGATCAGTGAGTACCTTCACATCTTCTGTATTTCATTTAATGAATCCAAACTTTTATTATGAACATTAGAAAGTACATGAAGGTTTGATGCAGCAAGTGTTTTCAAGAAAGACGATATAAAAAAAGGAACGAGTGGAATGATGTTTGAGAGGTAGGGGGTTTGATCAGAAGGTAGATGAAGATAATTAATAATCGTTTTATAGTTATCACCTACCCTGAACTGCATAACGATCTGGGGACTGGTTATTACATCGATGTAGTTTGATACCAAGGGATGGAAAAAGATAAAAAAGAAAGGGAGAGAGAGAGAGAGAGAGAGAGAGAGAGAGGAAGAGAGGAAGGGAATGATTGTGGAAGAGAAGTTGACTCTTAAAGAAGGTCGCTCGCGTATTTTTTGCGGGCCCTCGGATTTAACTGGATGTCGTTACTACGGTGGGCATTGTTGTCGGTCGTGATTCGTTCGTTCGTTCATCGGTTCAGGCTTACTTTGAAGTCGTTCCAGCTGGGTCTTTTCTCTCCCTCTCATCGAAAGCAGCAACAGAAGAGGAGGAGGAGGAGGAGGAGGCACGCCGATCCCGATCCTATATTTATTGTATCGAGTAGAAAGAGAAAGAAAGGAAGAAAAAAAGAACCAGTGAGTGAGAGAGAGAGAGAGAGAGAGAGAGAGAGAGAGAGAGAGAAAGAGAGAAAGAAAGAAAGAGTCGTCGCATTCCTCGCGCATGCGCCGCTCGTAATGAGCGGTCTCCAGTCCTGTCTGTCTTTTCCGTCCGCTTGTCCGGCAGCAGCCGACGACTACGACCGGTCGCCTCTTCTACTACCACTTCTCTTTGGAACTCTTCTTACCGATTATCCTTGCCGGGCGTCGTTCTTTCTTATTCTCCTTTTACCTTATATTCTAAATCCCTCTCTCTCTTCTCAGTGTTCTTCCTYAACCACCACCACCACCACCACCTTTTTATTCATCCAACTCTTGTTCCTAACTCGCGGCACCTTTATTTTAACAAAATCCATCTCTAGGTTTGTTATTGTTTCACCTGCTTCAGAAACCCCTACTCCTAGGATGAAAGGACTCGTAGCACGTGTCCTTTCTCTCTTTCTCTCTCTCTCTCGAGTGATYCTCCTACGGCTGTTGGGTTGTCTCAAGCAAGCTTTACTTATCGATTCAAATCGCGTGCAGCGCGTATGAATGAACGAATGAGTGGGCGAGAGACGAGCCACCGGTTGAATGGGGAACCCCCCGTCGATGACCACCGGTAGCAACTCTCTCTCTCTCTCTCTCTCTTTCTCTTTCTCTTTTTCATTGGTCTCTAATGCGATCCAAACTACAACAGTACAACCATCTAAACATTTACCATTCTCCATCCGTACACCAAGAGAAGATCTTCTACCTACGGAATGAGTTTAACGTCCATAAAAGGAGCCAATTCTAACCCCCCCCTTCTCCTCCTCCTCCTCCTCCTCCTCCTCCAGCTCCTCCTTACCCCGTTCCATCCCTAATGGATATTTTCGCAGCAAGTTCCCCGTACGTTGCGTTTCTTCTATTCGCCTACGTTGGACGATCTCTAACAATCCTCCTCCTCCTCCACCTCCTCCTCCTCTTGGAAAAGCATCGAGTTCCGATAGCTTAACATCCGTTCATTCATTAATTCAGACCTCGTCCGCAACATCTTTTACCGCTCGGTCTCTGGCTACCGTCGAGGTTAACGATTCCACGTAAGAAGGTTGCTCTCCCTCTAATAGCTTACACCGACATTCCCCGATCCAAAAAATGTGCCAAACCGCCTCCCTTTACTCTCTGCCATCTACATTCCGGTTCTTTCAGTTCACTCCTTGAAGAACAGAGAGAGAGAGAGAGAGATAGTTGTAGCTATTGGAACGAACTCTTGGAAATTTTCTTCCATCCTGACTCGTTGATGGATAATTCCTTCTTCTTAAAATCCAAACTAATTCGTAACTTTTACATTTGAATTTTTAGTTTCTTATATTTTGTTTCAAAGTAACTGAAAGATTATTAATAAGTGTCCTAATGATGGACATTAATTTTTTATGAACAAAAAAAACCACATACACACACACACACACATATGTAGATAGAATTCTCCTATGTTCGGATTAGCTCCCGTTTTTTTTTTTTTTTTTTTGTAGAAAGGTGATTAGAATATGAGATAAATGGGTGTCCTAAGTCACTGTCCTTTCAAGTCGAATTTATTAGAGTCGCTTTATAGAATCATGTTCTATTCGTTTATTCGAATTTTCTATGTGTTAAAATCCTATACTTGTGTTGAATGACGTAATTGTGGAAATACTCGTATACTCGTTTACCAAGATCTTTTGTCCATTTCCAAACGATCTTCTTTCGTTCAGTTCAGTTATCGAGGTGTTGAAAACGCGTAACGAATCGACCGAGAAGTTCCTTCCGACACGGAGATTCCATCTTCAAGAAAAAAAGAGAGAGAGAAAGAGAAAGAGAGAGAAGGTTCTCTTAACAAACCCTATCGGAGGATCCTCTTTCAAACGGTCCCACACCTCTTTTGTAACTTTTTGTTACCTCTTACAAAAGTTCACACGTAAAAGTAACGAAACCAAAAAAAAAACAAAAAAAAAAAAACAAAAATGAACCCAAGAAGAAAAAGTAACAAAAAAAAAAAATAACTTCAGAAACATCAGTCTCTTTCTCTTTTTCTGTATTTAACGCGATTAGAATTTTGTCATAGGGAATTTAAGTTGGTATTTTGTAAAACACTTCTAACAACATTCCAAATGATTTAGGAAAGTTGATTTATCCTGTGAGAGTCTCGAGTATCGATTTAGATTCACATTGAAGGAGAAGTCACTCGAGTGACGATGAGTGTCATCGTGCTGTCATAGTAATAGCTAGCCCAACCATAAGAAGTATCGTTTGTAAAAGCAGTATACTCCAAGTGAGTTTGACTTTAGACGAGAATCACAGGAGTATAGGCACATAGATGCTTACCGGTCTGGCTAGTTGCCCGTTAAGGTAATATAAGATCTCGTGTAACCGGGCTACGATTCACTTTTTCTCTCGTTGGAAAAGTCTTTTTCTTTCTCTTTCTCTTCCCCTTTTTTTTTCTTCTATTTTTTATCTCTCTCTCTCTCTCTCTCTCTTTCTCTCACTCGTTGTCTCGTTTATCTTTCTCTTTTTAATAATCAAGTTTATAAAACGTTCATTAAGGACATAGTTTAATGAATCTCATCGATGTCTTGGTAAATCGTCTGACTGGTAATCGATAATCATTAGTCACATGGGTTCCCATCGATTACCATGAACCTCTCTCTCTCTCTCTTTTTTTCTTTGTAGGAGTTCAAAATGGAATACAAGCAAGTTTCTACAGACTTGATCTTTTTCCACTACAAAATCAGAGGGTATAATCCCATTGGGTTTTAATCGATGATCCCCTTTGACTAAAGTCAAGCCTACAGTTTTTAGGGTGGGTGTTAGAGTTGGTACAGAAAATCAGGGACATGGTCCTGGGTGCGTATACATAAACAGATCAAGATAATACGTTGATAGAAGTGTTGGTGGTTCTGTTGGGTTCTTGATGTTGGTGATTCTGTTAGGTGGTGGTGTTGGGTTTGGTGGGTAGGGAATTTTATTGCCGTCGCGGGACTCGCGTTCGAAGTTAAATGAAGACTGAATGCTTTTCCTTTTCTTCCTTCTTCTTCTTCTTCTTCTTCTTCTTCTTCACGAATTGAAGTAAGTAAGTTAGTGATAATATTAGTCGTAAGAAAAACTAACCTAAAAGATGATTTTTGAAGACTTTAGTTTAAGTTTTGATGATTCTCGTGGATACTCGTCATAGGAAATGGCCTAGCGTGGTTTTAGGGGTTGGGATTATGGTTGAACACGAGTCGGACTACGACGACACACGAGTAAGGAGGCTGAGTTTCGAAAAGGGGCGCGCGCAACGTCAATTCGTCCGAATAGTGGGGCTAAAGAGGGAAAAGAGGAGGGGAACAATTCACAAAAGGGTGGAAGAAGGTTCGAACCGAGCCACGAGGCCGACACGCGCCTTCTCTTCTTCGTACGATGACGACACTTACGTTGCACATGCCAGTGTGTACGCTAGTCCGTTTTGTTGACAGTTTTCATACTAACGAAAAGAATCCTTTTTATCATAAGTTTCAATCATTTTGTATTTGTATTTGTTAATTGCAATATGAAATCAAACGAGTGTGTGTTTTGTTTTGATAATTGTGAGAGAAAAAAAGAAACATTTCTGTGCAAATTGTGAACAAATTGTTAATTAATTTTTGTTAAATTGTGTCTCATTTGTTTTTCTTTTTTTTTTGTAAATTATTTTTAAAGAGTGAAAGAGAGAGGGAGTAGGAGAGGGTAGGAATTAATTATGGACATAGAAACAATTAGGGGAACGTGGCAAACTTCAAACTTGTGCATCGCGTATAAACAACAGCAACAACAACAACGTGCAGCAATGCAATTGCAGACGATCAATAACGAATTTCATTCGTGGTTTCATTCTAGGAAACCGTCCCTGGACGACGTCGGGAATCCTACTTCCGTCAACGCACGGTGAGTACATTCAGTGAATCCTGATTCGTAAAACGATCAATTATGCCAATCAATCAAGTTTGATCATCATCAATTGCATACAAACGTGAACTACATTTTTGTGTGTGTGTCTTTGTTTTTTTATTTACATTCTTAAGATTTATCTTTTAAGTGTATATGTGTGTGTGGGTGTGTGAGTATGTTTGGGGTTTTTTTTTTTAATTTTTGTTCAAACTTTTGTCAGCACAAGACGATTTTTGGGGGGGTAGGATTGAGAAAACTGTTGGATTGAGAAAAAAAATGAGTCTGAAGAAAAAGGTGGCAGGTAAAAACGTCTGAGGAAGTGGGGGAAGATGTTGGGGAGGATGTGGAGGGAGGGTAGAGGGTGTTTTTACGTTATCGGTGCGGATGATCAGTCCCTCGTCGTCCTCCATCGAAATCGGCCTATATCCGCCGCCGTAACAATTGAACTCGTAATAGAATCACATTTATTCTTATTACCGGCCGAGGTCAAGCTTCCCGAGAGAGAAAGAGAGAGAGAGAGAGGGAGAGAGAGAGAGATTTCGACCTTTCGCCTAACTCGCTTTTATTTTATCCCAACCACCAACACTACCATCATTCGAAACCACACGGTACGGTTTTTTTTTTTTTTCTAAATTCTGCCTTTCTTTTTTATTTATTTCCCCCCCCCCCCTTTTTTTTTATTTTGTTTTTTTAACACTTGGAAAATTGTATAAGAAAGATCATATTTTATTTATAATAATTTTGTATTTTGTTATTGAATTTTTGTTTGGTTCAAATTTTTAATAAATTTTTGTTTTTTTTTATTTGTTCAATGTAAAATATAAAAATAATTTTGAAGATGAAGTACACGAAGTACACACTTAACATATGTGTATTGTAATTTATTAATAAATTAAAAATAAATTTTAAATAAATTTTTTTTAGGATTTTAAACAAATAGTTTATGAAATTAAATAAAAATTTCTTAAGAAAAAAAAAATATATTTGTTGAATAAAAAATATTAAAAATAATGTTAACATAAATGCCAAGTAAATGCCCCGCACTTGTCATATGATGTGTGTTATAATTTAATAATAAATTAAAAATAAATTACAAATAAATTTGTTTAAGATTTTCAACAAATAGTTTATGAAATTCTCTAACAATATTTAAAAAAAAAAATATATATATTTGTCTTACAAAAAATATAAAAAAATGATTCACCAAGAGGTCTCAGTTTTCAAGTAAGTTTGAATCTGTTGAAACCATTGGGACGAATACTGTTAAAGCTGTTGTTGTTAGTTCTGTTGTGTGTATCTTTCTCTCCGTATCTTTTCGCTTTACTTTTTAGCCTCCTCTTGTCAGAAGAATAAGTCAAGTTCTTTGTTTCCCCCGCTGAGAAGAGATGCCGCCTTGTAGATACATACATGTCTCGCGCGACTACGACGCTCGTTAAGAACGACGATGATCAACAACCGTCGAGATCATTTCTTGTTTTTTTTTTTTTTTTCGAAAGAGAGAATATTCTAAAGAAATAAGTTGGTAGGAGATAATGAATGGAAAACTGCATTAATCGATTTTACAAATTTAAAAAAAAAAAAAAAAACATTTTATAATAAACATTCCAATGTATTTGCAATTGTAATCAAAACACTGGACTAATTGTCAATCATTTTCAGAAATGCAACGTACGTTTCAATGTTGGGTGGTTTGTTTATTAAATAAGATAATTAGATGTCATCTTTTACACTTCATCTTTCTCTAAATGCACCCTGCATTAATTATGTATATATATATAATTAAATTAACGATTTGCACATTGACACGAAACACTCGTTTCACCGATGACTTCTGTTAAATCCACTTGACAATTTTGTTGAAACATATGTTTCATTTACAAAATAATGCAATGAATTATTTCATACTAATTGATATGATTTGAAATGAATGAATCAATCTGCTACTTGTCTGGAATCTAAATTGTTCAAATTGAATTCGATTATGAATTGACACCTATCAACACCTTGGAACTATCGGAAGTCTTTTCTGAAAAGTAAAACCTCATCACACGAGTTGACATTTAAAACTCACGAATTCACAAGATTGAACACACACACATATATACATACATAGATACAATACGAAAGAGAAGGAAGGAACGCATTAATATTAATAGTCCTGCGAGAAGGGTGTTCCCCCTTCTTTGCCATGAGCCTTCTTCAGCACGACCAGCACACGTTGCTAACGGTCAAAGAGACGAGAAACGAGAAAAGTAAACTCTGTTCGAGAAGAATCTCAGCAAGTTTAAAAGAAAAATTTAAAAGAAGGTGTTTATACACACAATGTATATTATTTTATTTAAACTATAGGTACACATCTGTAATCATTTCTCTAATTCGTCATTCTCACAAATACAATCTATCAATATTTTGCTATGTATCTATGTTAATTGTTCTAAAAAAAATATAAAGAAGTGAGTTTTTTTTTTATTATATATAATTTAAATAGAACAGATTATTTATTGAATGAAACTTAAAGAAAATGAAAAAATGAAACCTAAAGTGAGTTTAAATGCAATGAAACCTAAAGTGGGTCTAACAGAAGTGATCAGAGAAACGAGGAGTTTCGTGTCAATGCAAATCATTTAATTATGAACTTAGAATTGCATGAATTTATTTACAATTGCATAATTATTTAAATAGAACAATTATTTATTGAATGAAACTTAAAGAAAATGAAAAAATGAAACCTAAAGTGAGTTTAAATGCAATGAAACTTAAAGTGGGTCTAACAGAAGTGATCAGAGAAACGAGGAGTTTCGTGTCAATGCAAATCATTTAATTATAAACTTAGAAATGCGTGAATTTATTTACAATTGCATAATTATTTAAATAGAACAATTATTTATTAAATAAAACTTAAAGATGATTAAAAAGGATCTAGAAACGGGAATATTGTGTCGACTCTCTTCTTCTGTCTCTTTTTCAATACTTTTTGTTATTTACAATCGTTTTCTACGCTTTCTCAGTGTCTGTGACGAATCAGTTGATGGTAGTCCGATCATCATCATCATCATCATCATCATCATCATCATGATCCGTGTATCATGTACTTTCTTCTTTTCTAACTGTACGCCTACGCTTACAGCGTAACTGCATCATGCACTTCGCTACGCGAAATGCATTTTCTTCGATACGGTTTTCTATTTCTCTCTCTCTCTCTCTCTCTCTCTCTCTGTATCTCTTTCTTTCTCTCTCTCTTTCTCTCACTGTCTTAAAAAGATCCGATCGATCAGAGCCGATTGATCGAGAAACGAATTCCCGATCGATTCGATCTATCCGAAATTACACTCGTCACGCCTTGTACGGGCCCAATTCAAGTGTGTTTTATACTAAAGTAAGAACGTATGTGTGTTACCAAAGTGATACAAGCAAAAAAGATAGCAGATAAAAAAAGGAAATTTATTATACCGTGACATATATAAATCCGATAGAACTTAGAAAAAACTAGTGGGGGGGGGGACATTTTACGATAGTCAGAGAAAAATCATTTCTATGATACGTGATTATTTGTTATATTTGTTGGATGCATTTTCATTGAGATAAATAAATAAAAAAACGAACATATTAAATTACGATGACGATGAATGAACTTTAACCTTTTCGTAATACAAAATAGAAATCCCTTTTATACAAATCCCGTTCATGTTTTAAATCTGACCGACCCATATACAGTAAATTACTTATAGAACGATTACTTGAGCTATAACGAAACATTTTAAATAATTTATCTCTCAACCAATAAAAAGAGAGATCTCTCAGGATATCTAGATTATCATCGTGCAAACTTCAAGAATAGAAAGAAAAGAAAAAATGATACTTAAGTACTTAAAAGAAGACCCTGCAGGGTGCCTCAGGATCGCAAATCTTGTCTCAGCCGATTGGCCGATGATATAAAGAAAGGATTATACGAGTTATTCAGATTCTTGGTTATCCATCATGTTGAATTATCACGCCATGAGAGTTCGAGAAAGTTTTCTTGAGTTATTATTGTTGATCGGGGGGTGATTTAATGCATTTCCTTTCTCTCTCTCTCTCTCTCTTTCTCTCTTTTACATCTTCTTACGGTTACATACAGTAAGAAATTATTATAAGCTAGGTGAGATTTTGATGTCCCTTTTGCCAATGCAATACAACCAACGTTGCGGGAGTTCGTTCTGCTTTTTGTTACACCATGAATTATCACCCCCCTCCCTCCTATCCCACATAACCATGACTCCGTGCATGCGCAGCTACCAATCCAAAATTTGCCGTAAGGTAAACAAAATAAATTAATAAAAAATGAAAGTGTTGTGTTTGGTCAGATGGTTGTGTACTTTTTATTGGGATCTCTGTTTGTTGTTCTTTTTTTTTTGGATGGTGGATAATATGGTGTCAGGGTGGAATCGTAGGTGGATATGGTTGATCGTAGGGGGTTATGTTTGAGTTGAATGACGTCGATCGAAAGCACAAGAGGAGAGGAGGAGACTTAAACAGGTCGAGCAGGTTTTAAGTAGTCCGCAGACGTCTCGCAAATTAGAAGAACGTGCATCCAGTGAGCGCACGTGGCTCGCCAAGAGCAGACCGCCGAATTTCTGCACGTGGGTCGCTCGGAATTCCTAATAAGTCAGTGACTAGACAGAAGTCTTGTATAGTCCTCCTATCGGGCCGCGGGCAGGTTGTTCACGGTAGCGAGAGAACCAAACACATACACAGAGAGAGAGAGAGAGAAATGGAGTGACGTCACGGATACGTGGGATTCCTCTCGAGCAGCTGGGTCACGTGCTGCGGCAGAACGTGAGTCTAACTCAAATGCGAATCCAGGAGAGAACCGTTCTGAATCGAATCCCAAACAAAGCCGATCGGAAAGCAACCGCTTCAACGATTCTGACGCCTCTGCTTGCTTGCTTGCTTGCTTGTTTGCTTCTTTTTCATCATCATCAGGAAAGGAACCCCCCCCCGTCAGGATCGTCTCATCACCTTAGGATTGACCTGATCAATCATTCACAAGTGTCAAATCTATCAACGATCTGTTGTACATCGTTTTTATAAAAGATCAACATTATATTACAAATTGTATTTGAAAGAGAATGGTATTAGGAATGATTGGGTAGGGATGTTTGAAAGTAAATCGTTTAAAGTACTCGGCCATTGGTTCGAAGGTAAAGAAGAATATAGAAACGAGAGAGAAAGGGGGATGGTGGTTTTTATTCTCGAATCCCGAGAGTAAAATACTGCGCGTGATCGAGATACTGTCGCTGAAAATCCCTTAACGCAAAACCCAGAAAGAGAGAGAGAGGGATAGGTAGGTAGAGAGAGTAACAACGGGCATTTTCATTAGTCCGAGTGGAGAGAGACTCGCCGAACGGTAGATATTTGATTCGGTTTTTATCCCGGTGGTCGGCATTCCAGGCTCAGCCGCGGTCGGTTCGCGACTGCCAATGGAAAAACGCCCGCAAAGCTGACTTCTCGATCGCTACGTAAGAAGAAATCCCGTTTAGGAGCAAATAATATTACCTTTAAATATGCTGCCAACTCTAACTTCTCCACTCCCCAAGACACCCGTATTATTTATACGAGGTAGAATCCGGACATTCGTTCATTGGTTGCTCGATCCTTGGTGGTGGTGGTGGTTGATTCGTTGGTTACTTGTTTGGTACGCGATAAAGAAATAAACGTTCCAAAATTCGATGCTGCTTCTGATCTCATCGATATCCCCTTTTCATTTTAACTTATAGGAAACATCAAAGATAGGCTTGACTACTCAACTTTGATCACATTGGGTTAGCAAGAAAGTAATTTTGGTTTTCTAAACTAACAATTGTAAACAAAATAACATGGAATTTGTTTCTATAACAATCTAAAAGTGTCAACTACCAAACCTCAAAAGAAACAAATTCTAACATTAACAAAAGAATAATGAAATTACTTTCTTGTCAATCCAATAGTTTTCTATCTTGTTGCATCAAAAAATACTGCAAACAGGGTATTAAGAAAATATCAATCTATCCCCCAATCAAATATCAACTCATGGGACATTAATTTTGATCAGACCAACTGATTAAATTAACTTTAACATACCATTACCATTTGACAATCATAGGTGTCCTTTTAATAACAACTTAAAAAGAAACTGAACTTTTTTTACCAACTAATCTTACAAACGTTTAATCAATTTACCATTTAATTTCACCATAGAACAAACATATATAGAATATATATATATATATATATTGATAAACTTATAGTTTAAGTTATCTTAGTTACATCTATCAAAGTGTATTACATTTTGTAAAGATCGAACGTGTCGGTCTCTTTTGAATGTACCTGTAAACTAAGTGGTTGATCTTATCTAATCTTAATATAATTGCGAGCGTACGTCATGAAATTGCTTATTATACTATGGAGAAGTTGATTCGGGAACTATAATACGGGGTTCGAAAATTAGCTCTACCTGTCCGCCTACCTACGCCACGGCGATGATAATGTCTGCTTATAGACATAACTACCTATGTGCACCAAACTACTCATCTCTCTCTCTCTCTCTCTCTCTCTCTCTCTCTCTTTCTCTTTCTATAGGATGAAAATAATCTTCACGATTCTTTCCTCCTTTTCTCCTCTTCCCATTCCATCCCTACCCGTTCCCTTTCCCTTCATTCGACCTACCCTTACTCCACCTCATCTTCAACCTTTATCTCTTCGGCCCTCGTTCGTCGGAGTTCTCTTGCCAAAACTAGTTTATAAAACGAGCCCGACGAAACTGCTTTCTTCTTGCGAATCCAATGACCCCTTTCCCTCCCCCAACCACCCCACCCCACCCCACCCCAACCCTTAGCCTGTCGTTAAGCCATTGTGACGAACCTTGTTTGTGTTGTTACAGATTTGAGGAGAGACACTACGCTTTCGAAAGGTATGCTTTAACTCTTTCCAAATTTACCCCGTTGCATGCATGCATATGTGTGTTGTGTGTGTGTGTGTTTTTTTTTAATTATCTTTCATTTCATTCCTTACAACCCCTATTTATATCTTGGGACTATGATCATGGTTTTATTATTTGATTTTTGCATGTTAAGTACATGTTTTCTGATTCATTCCGTTGCATGTGTTGCACCTGTTGATGATTTAGTATTAATTTTCATTTAATATCTTACAACCCTTATTTTAGTATTTGGTTATGTTTTTACTATGTTATCAACCCTTATTTTTTTTGTTTAACTATATCTTTTATATGATGTTTAAATATTTGTTAAAACATTAACCTTTTAGGCACGATTGAATCAAGTGCACTTTAACTTAAACAATTTATTTTAATAATTAATAATAAAATTAAGTATATAATATATTATATTCTTGAAAGCCATTATAGTGTCGCGTTATACTGCAAGATGGAATCGGTGAAAGCCACTATAATGGCGTGTTGTGGCTAAAAGCTTAATTTTATTCAGTATTTACCTAAATTCTATCATTTAATGACATTTTTAATATCATATCAACCCTCATTTGTTTTGTTTAACTATACTTAGTTCAAATATTTGTTTAATACATTAATTTTAGCAAGTATTTAGGTAAAATACGTAAATTACCGTTACAAGGAATGGAAGCGTCAAACTACAGTGGCAAGAAGGAAGGAACGTTTATAAAGGATGCCTATACTCAAATGGAGATACGCATACACTCTCTCTCTCTCTCTCTATCTCAAGAGAGAAAGAGAAAGAGAGAGAGAGAGAGAGTTACGAGTGAAACCGCAAGTGGGCAGGGCCCAGAAGTAATTATTACGTGTCTCTCTCTCTCTCTCTCTTTCTCTCTCGACAATTAACTTTTTGTTGGCTTGCGCGCGATAGCCTCTATGATTTTCGCAGGAGGTTTCTAAGAGAAATAATAACGATCGGGATATTCGGACCTGATCGGATCGTTTCTACCCCCACCCCCACCTCTGCTCCCCCCACCCACCACCAGTTCTTCTACATTTTTTGTTTTTTATTATTCTCAACAAGTTTTAAAGTATCCATCCGTTCTCTTGCAACTTTGCAACAAAAATATCTTCAATATGGTTGTTCCCGGGGTTTAACTTTTCAGGTTTTTTTTTTTTTTTAGATACGTTGGAATATTGGTTCATTTTGTTTCAAGTCAAGTAAGTTTAGGTTGATTAGAGTTGTATGTAGAAATCAATTTTGATAATAGGATGATTATTTATTGGATAAGTGTTGGTAGAATTGATATGTTACACGTTTTAATTCGTTAAAAAGAAAGGGGCACTAGATGGGGTTGTTGTTGAAATAATAAAACACGAGATGGCGTCGACTATATCGTTCAACAAGAATAAATAAGAAGAAGAAGAAGAAGAAGAAGATGAAGAAGAAGAAGAAGAAGAAAAAAAGGGATTACCAAGGTATCGGTCATTTGCAATGATAATTTGTCTCGTCTCTCGTCGTCTCGTGCAACTCCTCTGATCGCAGTTGGTTCGGTCTCGTTGTATGAGAATGAGAAAAAAGGGGTGTAAATGGTGTGCATATGTTCCTTCGTAAATATTCCCCGTTGAAAAGGGTAATTATGTAAAAAAGGACAAGAAATTTGTTTAAGCGTAAGAAAGAAATTGCATAGCAAGAGTCAGAGTGAAAAGAGTGGAAGGGATGATAGGGTTGGGAATGGGTAGGAAAAGGTTAGAGGGTGTTAGAAAATTCAAAATTATTATTTGAATGTATATAATTGGATTTATATACGGTTATGTGAACAAAAATCTAAAAAAATCTGAAAAAATCTGAAAAAATCTAAAAAAACCTGAAAAAAATCTGAAAAAAAAAACCTGAAAAAAGTTGAACGTTTTGTAGAATTTTCCAACTTTATTATTTTATTTCAAATTTATTTTTCATATATAATAATTTTGTACAAATGTAATTTATTGAATATTTAATTAACATGTATCAATATCTTTATCATTTAAATTATTTCAAATTATACGAATAATTTTGAAAGAAAAAAAAAAAGAAAACCTGAAAAAGTTGTACATTTTGTAAGATTTTAAGTGACACTCTTTGTATGTATACCAAAGTAAAGCAAATCAAAGTAAAGCAAAGGGCTTTTGCAACCAGGAGAGTCGTTGTATTATAATGTGTCGAAACGAATGCTTTTGTTTCCCGAATGAGTTACCTGGGCCTCTTCTCAAGTATGTGTGTGCCGGCTCTGCCTTTTGTGGATTGCGCGCTGCTTCATTTGCCGCGGTTCAAGGTGGGCCTCACTGAAGCCCCCTTTTGGTCCATTCTCTCTCTCTCTCTCTCTCTCTCACTCTCTCATTCTTTCTTTCCTTCAAAGAAAAATAAAGAAAAGGAAAAAAGAAAGAAAGATCTGAGAAGAAGAGGTCGAGGACCTATCTTTTCGTCTTCTCAAAACTTCATATGTTATATAAAACATTTCCACAATGTTTTTTAAACATGTTGTAAAATAATAATTATCTGTAATGTTGTTTTTTTTTAATTTATGAGACTCTTTGAAATGAATTTTTTCTTCTTGACACATTTGATCTTCCTGTAAGTATCACTAAAACGATTTTTATCATCAACATTGTGAGATTTGATGTAAATACGAGTGAGAAGAAGGGACTATTGGTAGTGATGGTGGGGGGTGGGTTGGGCGGGAAGTGTTCACTATCCTTAGATAGAATTCATGATAAAGTACAAAGGATAGAAGGGACAATTACGATATAGGTTTTATCAACATGTCTTTGGATTTTAATATAGGATCGTTTAATGACGAGTTCGAATCCCAGATTCATTGCATACGCATGAATCGGAGTACTTTACAAAGCAGGAAAAGTAAGTTGGAATGCAACTAATGGAACAGGATCGAAGGGCAGAGAGTATAGTATAGTATACCTATAGAAAGAAAGAAAGAAATAAAAAGAAGAAGAGAGAGGGAGAATGAATGAGTGAGTGAGAGAGAAAGAAAGAGAGGATTCAGTTCGGCACAATTCTCGATCCCTAGGATCGTCTCTTAAAAGGCGTTTTAAATCGGTGCTCCGTGAAAGAGAATCTCATACAGATGAAGTATAGAAAGGAATTCCACCTCCCTTTCTGCCCTTCCCCTACACTAATCCCCACCCTTTTTCTTTTTTCTCTTTTTTTCTTTTCACTCGTATCGAACTTTGGTTGCTGCTGGCCCGTTTGCGAACTTTATTATTGATTTTTTTTTGGTCTTCTCACACGTACAAATTTCCTTCCTTCTACTTCTCATCTTCATTTTCATCGTTTTTGATTTACAACAAGTTTAGGAAGATGCGTTTATGGGTTTTCTGCAAGATTCTTTTACATATATATATATATTTTTTTTTTGTATCTTTTTCTTAACATTGCAGAAGCCTTTAAGCTAATAATAACATTTTCGATCGGTATCTTGGTAGGATGGTTGCAAGATATCCTGAGATAATACCTAAGGGAAGGTTAGGATAATGGGTCGAAGGTTGTGACGGAGGGGTGGAAATGGCTACGGGCGACTAACACTCGACGGTACGTACCATCACCGCAACTTTGAGATTCGATAAGCCTCCTGTAGGATCTTTTATTAGGATCTACTCGACACCCTAGTTTCGTTCGGGTTAAATCAACGGAATAGGACAATCGTGAGTGGGTGGGTATGACCGGTTTGACAAAACACTTTTTAACAAACATTTTGATCATTCTGATGATCATCATCATAGTTGGTTTTCGTCTTTTTTTTCCTTCGATTTTTTTTTATAAGAGCATTAATAAAAGAAAAAGCAAGAGGGGGGAAATAATACATGGTTATTGAGGGTTGAAGCAGTAGGTGTTGTGGTGGGGGGCGTTGGGTTAGAAGAAGAGAAACGCTTTTGCTACTCGTTTATTCCATAAATCTTAGGAATAAATAAGAGGACATATTGGTGGAACCGCAATTGGATATCCAACGGCGCAGTCTGGGCTGTTTATCGTATCCCGCAAATGCGTTCCGGCGCATTTAAAATGTATCGAACTGTCATGGTTTAGTGGTATTCCCGATTTTGACATTTTTCATCGTACGCTTTACTGTGTACCACAGAGACTCACATGTAAACAGAAAAAAAAAAATAGAAACAGAAGGGACAGAAGGGAAGTAGGGAGAAGTGGCCCTACACACACACACACACACACACACACATATGTAGACGTAAGGGTGCGCCTTTAGGATTAGAGAGTTATTGTTGTTCTAAATACGTCGGTCAAGGGGGAGTCAACCCCCGTTTCCCACTTTCGACAGGGTAATCCTGACCATAAGAGACCAACCAACAAGCGTACCACTACCAACAACCAATAGTACTCTCTCTCTCTCTTCYCTTCTCTTTTTAGGAACCTACCTAACGTAATCTCACCATGCACATTTTCTACCATAGTTCGTTTATGGTTAAAGATTTTCTTCTGGTATTTTTCGTGGGATGTTTCTGGAATGTTTTTAGCATCTCTTTCTTTCATTTATTCTTTCATTTTATGTTTTATGCTTAACCGATTTACTTTTATCGCGTTATAATAGCCCAACTGCTTGGGATTGCATTGAACTTAAGAGACAATTTTGATCTGAAGTATAATATACATATATACAGATGTAAGGTACGTGTGGGTGTGTGTGTGTGTGTGTGTGTGTGTGCATGCATGTATGCTTCTATGCATAGTCTAAAAGATGAAGAAGAAGAAGAAGAAGAAGAAGAAGAAAAAAAATGAAAAGAAATAATCGTTTAAGGTTATTCTTGGTAAATCGTCCAATAGGATTTCAAGCTTATTTTCATACATACACATTTGCCTATGTCGTTTATGAGGATAACATTAGATAAACCCTTTCTGGGTTCTCATACTTTCTTTATATATATATATATATATATACATATATATAAAACAGAGTAGTAGTAGTAGTAGAATAAATTGAAATTTATTAATCAAATTTGGTTTCACGTTAAGGAACATATTTCTGATTAATCTTTTAATTAATATATTATTATCAGGTTAGTAAATTTAAAATAAAAGAACAGATTTTGCTTGTATGGAAATAGAAAAATAAAAAAAAAAATACAAAATGTTTTACCTCCCCCAAAAAAACCCTCTATATATATAAATTCAGATCAAAAGAAACGATGCTAATTCGTGCGACGGGAAAAGTGCTTCGGCTCGATTAATCTCAATACATAGAAGAAGAAGAAGAAGAAGGAGAAGGAGGAGGAGGAGAAGGAGGAGGTTCCTTCGGAGTAAGGAAGATGGGTCTTCCTAATCTGCATGAGCAGATTGCTTTGAGAATTGACACCCGTGGATTTTGTGGCTCCCTTTTCGAAAGTGCTTGCTGCGATCTATCGTTCGTTTGTATATGAGAGAAGAATCTATCTATCTCACTCAGACGAATACACATATACAACAGATATACATATACATTCACATTCTCTCATCGGATCGGATCGCATCTTGAATCAAAACCCCTTGGCCAGTTGTGGCACGTCTTATCCTCCTCTCTCGTGCAACTTTTGCCACAAGACACGAACTCGATGCATATATTAAGTCAGTTTAATTGGCAAGAGGACGACTCCCTGAACGAATAAACACCTAACACACAAGTAAATAAGTAAGTAAGTAAGTAAAGGGAAGGGGTTTGAGTTTCTTCGTTATCGGTCAAGTGTCACTGGTAGCTATCAACAGTAGCTTCGGGGATATGTGTATTCGAGTTCTTACCAAATTTCTAAGAAAACTTAATACCAATACAAAAAAATATATGCATCTTGTGTAAATATACATATATCGGGTTTTCTACTTAACTTATTTTCGAGTACTACTTGGGATGTATCGAGCAGTACTCACACACGTTCATTCACTTATACGTTCTTTTACTTACTTACTTACTTACTTATTTATTCATTCTTATTTATTTTGACGATGAAGGGGTATACTCGAAAAAAAAATGAAAAAAAAAAAAAGAAAAAGAAACAACGACGAGGAAAGTACAAATATGTTTGCGCTCGCGCGTCGTTAAGCACGACGAATTCTTTCATTTTCTTTTCGTTCTTATTTGCCTCCAACTTCTCTTTCTTTCTTCCTTCCTTCTTTCCTTCCTTCCTTCTTCTTCTTCTTCTTTTCCCTCCCCCTTTTCTTACTCGATCGACTCCGACATAATCGTATCTCGAAGCGCGCGCCGTTAAGATTAATGGTTATTAAAAGGAAGACTTTTTTTCCCTATCGAAAGAGAGACGAGCGTGCTCTCGATATTCATCTCTCTCTCTCTCTCTCTCTCTCTCTCTCTCTCTCTCTGTGTGTTGTGTGTTGTCTGTTTCTGTAGCTGCTTTAGCTTTTGGTTCTTAGCTTTTGGCTGTTGCTGGCAGTTCGTAAAGAGCGCAACGTCTTTTCCCACTCCCTAAACTCCCCCCCCCTTCCTCCTCTAACCTACACCCCACTACGAAATATGCCCTTTGGAATTTGACGCACGATTGAGCCCTCCCCCACTCTTTCTTTAGTTGCTTCCATGGACAAAGACATTTTTATCACGAGACTACTGAATGAAAATAAAAAATTAAACTAGAGGAATGAGAATACTAAATTTTATTGGAATTCTTGTTTCATTTGTTTCCTTATAATAGGATTCGTGATAATTATTAGAATTTTCTACGGATTATTTGTTTATAATATTTTTTTTTTCTTACTAACTTTTGTTATTAACAATTTTTACTGACAAATACTTTCTATATTTATCCTGTGTGGGTGTGGGTTAAGAATTTGTTCTTTTTTTTAATTTTGTTATTCACGGTTGACTGATAATAAGACAAAAGTTAAGGAGGATTATGAGTAATAGTAGTAGTAGTAGTAGTAGTGGTGAAGGTAATTTAAACGGTGATCCTTTCATTTGACCATAGGTATGGAAAAAAATACTGTTTTTCACTTGTAAATATATGGAAATTGTTTCCTTCTGAGTTCTCTTTCGAATCCTTTTGAAAAAAAAAAAAAGAAAAAAATGTTGCTCATTTCTCCTCTCGTTCGATCGAATGCACTTGCCACTGAGCTGTCCCAAGAACAGAACATAGCAGAAAGAAAGAAAGAAAGAATGAAAGAAAGAAAGAAAGGGGAAAAAAAAGAATAGTTTAAATAGCGCCTGCATTGTGTCTAGTGTTGCATACATTGAAAGTTCCTATGCACTATGGAAATATGGGTGTCTCGAGTGTGTTGAAGAAATTATATTTTATTACTTTACATATCTTTCCTTTATTCTTCCATTGTAGCAAACAAAATAGTTTGTACAAAAATTGTTCATTTCTGACAAAAAACAAAATATGTGAAATATTTTTTAAATCATTGTTTGTTAATGTAATAATAAACAAAATATAATTACGTTAATGATGTCTCTCCTGTTTTAAAATATGTTTAAAATATAGTTTAAAATTATAAATAAATATTTTGAGTAATATGCTGATTGCAATATTGTTGCAACATTGAAAAGATTCTAATACAAAACCCTGATTGAGTTCTGAGAACAAAAATCAAAATCCTGATGCAACTCTGACAAAAGAGAACAAAGTCCTGTCGCAACTCTAAAAAAAGAAAACAAAATACTAACGCAACCCTGACAAAAGAGAACAAAACACTGTCGCAACTCTGAGAACAAAAAACAAAACCCTACTGCAACTTTGACAATAGGAAATAAAATCCTGTCGCAACTCTTATATAAAACAAACAAAATCCTGTTGCAACTCTGACAAAAGAAAACAAAACTCTGTCGCAACTCTGACGAAAAAAAAACCCCTGAACAAAAGGCAAACTATAAAACAACGAATACTTTTTGATTCGAGCATATCTTTGGCAACTGTAAACGTTTCGTTTAATTAGGGCAATGCGTTTATTCGCGGCTCATAAAAGGGAAACGTAGTTTGTCGATTATGCTAGGGTAAAAGAGAGAAAGAGGAGCAACAGTTGGAGGAACATAGTAGGGAGGATAAAGAAGAAAAAGAAAGAATGAAAAGAAGAAGAAGAAGGAAAAAAAAGAATTACCTAGCCGTTTCGCAGTAATTAAAAATGCTGCTGCAATAAGGAAGGAAGGAAGGAAGGAAGGATGGTAAAGGAAGAAGGAGGAGGAGGAGGTTCTTTAATTCGTAACGGCTAATATTTATGGCGCACGTCACGGCTAATATTCCCCTTCCTCCGCCCACAAAAACCTCCACCCCTTTCCCACCTCCCCCTAGCCCCCCATTCTTCTTCTCCTCACCCTTACTCTTCACTTCTTTTTCTATTTTTTCGTTTCTTCTTTCATCTTCACAAACTCTTTTACCACCACGCCTTAGTTAGGGACTCTACTCTCTAATCGTACGTTTCGTTATCGATGATCGATCTGTTAAAATTCTATAGAATGACCAGTTTTTAAGCTCGATCATTGTATATAATTAATTGTTTTTCATTGAACTTGTGAATGATTCAAGTGTTTGATAGTATTTAAATGAAAAGTTGTACATAACAGTCTGGTCATTCTATAGAATGTCTGACATTTAGGGTCGGTCATTGTATATAATTAATTGATTTGTGTGTTTTTTTTTGCTGCAAGTATTTGAATGAAAAATTAGTTAGAAGATGACAGAAATATTGTGGATATATTAGAGAGGAACTATGAGGACTTAGAGAATGACTGTCTCTTACTTGAGAAAGAAGAAAGTAAAGTAGAATACGGTTAGGTAGAAAAGCTCGGAGAGAAACGACTATGGGAGTGGATATAAATCCCACTTAGGGGTTGGTGGGATACGTATGCGTTACAGATAGACGCGGTTATTCATAAGCAATGGTCCATAAATAATAAAACGCAGTACCGCGGTACTGAAATATTGAAAGAACCTTGTAAATATCGTATTGGCTTTAGCCAAAATTTACATACCAGTTTATTCTACTTTCAAGTTTATTTCCTATATATCCTATAAATGTTTATAAAATTTGATTTAACTCATGTTTTTACATCACGAATCATCGATAGATTAATTTTCTTTGTTAATTGTATAAATATATATATAAAAAAGAAGATAAAAGGAATGATTAGTTATTCTTCATTAAAACATGGTTTAATGTTGGTAGTTGTTTGATAAACTCTAAGAACATTAATCAGAATGAGAAACGTCATTATGCGTGACGCCGTTCGCGGGCTAATCTTGTAAAACATTATTCTAACTAAACTGTCATAAACGAGAGGAAATGAAAAGAGCTGGTTAATAGCTTATGTATGCAAATGTCGGACGACGGAACGCGGCAGATTGCACGGAGTGCTTTCAAGTGAGAGGAATAGGAGTGGCTGCTTGCTTGCTTGCTTGGTTGGATGGGCTGACTGGCTGGGCTGGCTGGTTGTTGAGGAAGTACCCGAGAAAGGGTGATTGTCGCACTCTAACCCTTTATCTTTAGACATAAGACGAACAATAAGGAGTTCATAACGATTGAATCGAACCCTTACTATAAAACCCAAATCCAAAAAAAAATAAAAAAAAACAAGGATGCCAACAATTTTAATTGAATGCAATTCGTGAGGTGACAACAGGTCGTTTGTTCGTTTGTTGTTTTTTTGCTGTCGTGAAGTAAACGGGATTAATTAGATGTGTTAAATTGTACGAGAAAAGGTGAAAAGAATTATTATACAAGATAGAAAGATAAACAGAGAGTGAGAGATAGATAGATAGATATAGAATGATCGCATGAATATGTATGCAGTAATCAGAGCCTCCTAAAACTGTCGCAGGCTGCCAAGTTTACGCGAGATTCTTATCTTCGAACTGGATTCATTATAATATTCATTCGTGTTTTGGCTTCTCAGACCTATCTGCTACGTCACTCGATGCATTATATATATTTTTGTTATTTCCTATCTTTGAGATAAATATCTGTATCGACGAATTATATCCACGTGTACAAAATGTTTCGATATATATATATAAGTGAATGTGTGTAATATTTTGTAGAAACACGTAAACCATCAAATGTATTTCAAGGTAATTAAATACAATTATTTATTATTTGATGTAGAATTTTAATGTTGGTAGGTTGTACCAACCTTGTTGATAATTTTTAAGTATCAGAACAATTGTCAGAAAAATGAAAGACCCCTAAAGGGTTCGATCAAAACTATCCAGATGATCGTAAAATCAATCAATCAGCATTTGATGTTGAACAATGTTCAATAAAATTATAGAAGAACGTTTCTTTATGTATTACAAAGAAATAATTAATTAAATAGATCTAGGAATAAGACAGTGGTGGGGATGATTGTGGTAATGGTGGTGGGGATGGAAGAAGAGGGTGATCGAGTTGGATCGGTTCCGCGATTCGAATTCGTGATCGAATTAACTGACGGTTAAATTATCCGAGCTTCTTCGCCGTTAACTCGTAGGTTGGTCCTTCCTGCTTACGTAAAAGGAACCAACCCGCTAGGATAAGAAAAAGAGAAGAGAAGAGAAGAGAAGAGAAGGGGGAAGGGGTAGGTGAAGTAAGGGAACTCGATTTTACTCTGAAACAATTTCATTTGCATCGTAAATAGTGAAACAAATTTCCTTTGATATTGAAATCTGCCTTCCGTAGAAGTAAGATGAAAAATACGAAGAAGAAGAAGATGAAGATGATGAAGATGAAGATGAAGAATAATGAAAGAAAGGAAAGGTTGCGGCCAGTCTCTAATTTTCTTCCAAGATGTGTCAGACTAACCGAACGTAATTCCTTCATTAGCATTCAAAGTCTTTTATAATAATCAACAAAATAATCTTCTAATTTTGAATTAGATCAATTTTTATTAAAAAACAAAAAAAAAACAATAAATGATTTTTTACGAGTTAGTAAACGATCCGTTGGATGATGGAATTGTACGAGATGAAAATAAAAAAAATAAAAGGGTCAGAATAAATCATACGTTTGTTATGCATGAAATTCACGTGCATCCTGGAGATGAAAATAAGTTCGACATGACGCACCAACGTTTGGTATTTACCGAGACACCATATAGATAAATATATTATTGTTATTGCATTCTCTGCAAAATCCAGCATCACACAGAAAGAAACCTACCGGTGTGGGGTACTCTATATGAAGTTGGTATTGTAATGTGTGTGTGTGTGTGTTTGCATATGAGTGAGTGAGCAGTAAAGCCCAAGTAGAAAGAGAAAGAGACGTTTCAACGTTTCCAAGCGAACGATCTTACTTTTGTAGAAGAGGGGGAAGTAGAACTGCTAGAACTGAGGGGTCGTAGTGTCATTATGCAAAAGAGATGGTCAGTTCGGTAATCCTAGGATCTCACGATGCCCATGCTCCGAAATATTTTGGGTATCTCGCCGAATTGTTTCTCCAAGATTGTCCGAGGAGAGCGACAAATGGACCACTACTTCAAACTTCTACTTTTTCTGATGGATGACCTCTTTTAGTTCGTAGATATTTTTATTTTTATTATTAAATTCATCCACCCCCTGTCTTTTGGTCTGCCTGCCTGCCTGCTGTTACCATAGTGTGTTGTCCAGTATGGTTATTGTTATTTATAAAGGGGGACAATTTTTAAAGAAGAAATGGTTTGCTACAAAACATGAATGATGAACAAACGTATCAGAAAACAATTTGAAATGTTGACGTTGAATCATAAGATTGTATGATTGAGAAATGAATGCATCTTTGGGAATATTGCAATATCGGATGATCATAGGAGACGCATATCAACGTAATAAAATTAAACCCTGATCCATTCAACTAGGGGATAGAAAAGATATAATACAATAGAAAAATATTCGATCCAAGAAAATGGATTTCAAAACGACAAGGAAGTGTGTTAGAGAAAGAGAGAGAGAGAGAGAGAGGGATAGGAAAATAAAAAGATGAAATATTTGTGAGATATCGAATGACCATCTTAAGGCTCAACGTAAGTGCCTACGGACTTAAGGATGTAAGGTGAAGGTGGGTTGGTCATAAAAGGGCCGCACTGCGATGATGACCCCTAGGCTGCTTAACAGCAACAGCAACCAGTAGCTAGCACATATGTTTATGTAGAGAGTACGTAGAGTTGTTGGGTTTTACGCACATTTGGACATAGGTGTATCTATCGTTGGTATCTAAGATACGGATGAATCATTTATCGGCACCATAACCCAGGACGTCCTGGGGCAGCCGGTGGTCAGTTTTATGCGAGCGTAGTAGAATTTGATCAAACTTCGTTTTGCGGCCACTCGGGGAGCAATAAGCGACCTGCTCGACCCTAAAACTCAAGTCCCGAAGGTCTTCCTTCAGTATTTCTATCTCTGTTTCTCTTTAATTCTCTCATTTCTTCTCTCAAATCTATCCAAAGCTATCTATTTAGAACCAACACGTATTACGTTTCATCGATATTGTTTAAAACAACAAGAAGTAAAAAGAATAAAAACCTTTCAACATTTTTCTTCACATCCTCGTGAAATTCATCTTAAATACTTGACGAAGTTATTTCAATGCATTAAGGTATCAAATATGTCTCTCAGTTTCTCGTAATCTTAGAAGTAGTCTCGTAAACTCGAGAGACTACTATCATCAAACATTCAACATCGGTATTGTACCCAAGAGATTGGTAATAAAGCGAATAAGAACACGCGCCGGACGATTCTTTTCATTCGTAAAGTAAGTTTTAAACGAGGGTGATGAATGGGTACCATCTCTTTTTTTGTTTATGAAAAATTATTAGATCTTTTTGTTTTTCTTTTTTTTTTTTTTTTTTTGCAAGTTCATGTAACCCAAGAATCATGGCAGAATAAGGAAGAACCGATAGGTTAGTTTTACTTGCCATCAATTGTGTGCTAAGCTTTCCTTTTGTGGTTAGCGAATGTAAAACGTTAGTCGTGGAAAGGGAAAGGGTCGAAGGTCGATGCCAAAGGTGCTGGTTCTCTCTCTCTCTCTCTCTCTCTCACTGTACTGAGCTGCTAAGGAATCAAAAAGTCCGTGTAATTATGATGGGTAAAGTGATTGTTGGACAGTGAGCAAGTGCGGCTGAGATAAATGGTGGCAAAGGATCGAGAAGGATGGTAGGGATCCTTTTCGAAGGGCTGACTTGTTCCATCGTACGTTCGTTGGTTGGTTTGTTCCTCGTAGGAAGGAGAGAGGAGAGTTGGCTGTCTACTCCGCGCAAACTCATAAATCTCGGGGCAAATAATTGCTCGGGGTACGGTCTCGCTGCTCAAATCAGTCCTGTTGATTTAACGCTAGGTCCAAAGGGGTCACGTGACTTCGACAGTCGACCAACTCGATCTGTTTACATGATCGGTAACATCCAACCATTAACCCCTCGTGACTTCCTTTATCGTTTGAAATTAGTTCTCTGTTAGATACTTTTCATAGTTGGCAGAACTAACCATGATTGCTACACCTTTCATAAAAATTCAATGTCAAAATGTTTGTCTATTAATAATTCCAAAATTAATTAACCGATCTTAATGAAATTTTTGTCTATTTTGTGTGATTTTTTTTCAACTTAGAATATAGGATAGTTCATTTTGTATTTTTTATTATAAATTTATAGATTTTTAATTTAAATTATGTAGGGGTCTCTAGGTTGTTTAAGTATTCAATAGATGACGTTGTATTGCAATTCAATTATTTCAATTTACGTATACGACATAACCTTACTTTTTCTATTTCTTCGTGTATTATTAATTGATGTATTTCATTTTAATTAAATAAATAATTTAGAAATATTGTTAATTAAATCAATATTTTATAACAAATCCACACTAACACGAGCATCCTAGAAAATATATCAAAAATTGTTAGCAACTATAATTTGACAAAAAAAAAAAAAAATAATAAAATAAAATAAAATAAATCCTAATCTTTCGTAACCTGATTTTGGTTTTGGTGTTGGTGTTGTTGGTGAACCGTTCGAAGAATCTTACTCCTGACAAGAGAGAACAACGTCTCTTTTAAAGTTTTTAACATAAGATTGAAATTTGAGAATATGATTTCTCTCTTTCTTCTTCATCCTTATTTACCTTTTTACGTTGTTTCTTTCCATCTTTTTTTTTGTTTTTTTTTTTTTTCTTTTTTTTTACTCTTCATCGCGATCTTTGTCTCACCTACGAGTTATGGGTTGTGAATTTTGGAAAGGAGGGGTGGATGGGGGGGGGATCAGGCAGGCAGGGAGTTCTCGGAAGCGGTAGCTTCCTTTCTTCCTCCGAAATAAGACAACGAGTTCGCCACTTTCATGTCCGAGTGAATTTTTCAACCTGGGTACCGCTTGACGTGTCTCTCTCTCTCTCTCTCTCTCTCTCTCTTTCTTAGACTGTTAAGTTTCTTGGAAATGCCGACGGACGATCCAGTAAAGAACCATAACCTCGGTTTTAAAGAAGCAACGGCAGCAACACCAACTGAATGTCTCTCGTCTTGTTTCTTTTTTTTTTTTTTTTATACGTTTGTTTTACATTTTACAAGTTGTTAGTAGAAAACTCGATCATACGACATGAAATCTATGATGAAAATTTTTTTGAAAGATATTGAAAGAGTTTTTAAGAATTGAACGAATAGGTGACACGTCTTCTTCAGCCCCACTACCCCAACCCCCTACCCCCTACCCCCTACCCCTACTCCTTTTTTTTCTTTTTTGTTTATTCGGAATCGAAGTTTTACGATCCTTTCTCGCTTTAGTCAGAAGTCGCTTAACGAACGTGTCTCACCGGTAAAGTCAATATTTGGAGTACTTCAACGTACTCAACTGTGTGTGCACGTGTATGATGTGTACAGCACATATGTGTCTATCTCTATGTATTCGTGTGTGTGTGTGTGTGTGTGTGTGTGTGTGTGAGAGTCAGTCTGGTGTGTAGGATATTAAGTGTACGAGTAAGAATCTTCCTTTTCATTTTATTTTTCTTCTTCTTTCCTTCGTGAGTAGACACGTTAGAACAATACTCTTTCCTATTTCTATCTCTCTCTCTCTCTCTCTCTCTCTCTCTCTCTGTGTTTCTATCTTTGTCTTTGTCTTTGTGTCTATTTTTATTATCCATTATTTTTCTTTTTTTTTTTTTTTTTTTCTATTCGCATTTGTATTATCTTGTTTGCTTCGTGAGAAACGGTAATGATATACGGAAGGATGACATAATAGCTACGTAAATATAATAATAAAAATGTTTAAAGATAAAAAAAAAATTGAGGTATTTTTTTTTTTTATTTATTCTCTTTTTCTATTTCTATCTCTCTCTCTTTCTCTCTTTTTCTCTTTTTTTTTATATATTTATAATATGTATGTGCAAGGTAACTGAAAATGTTGGGAAGTTGTATACTTCTATAGGTGTATTCGCAATTTCTTGAAAGCATTCACCTACTACTGTCTTGTGCAATACGCTTGTTTTATTTTTTTATTATTATTATTATTATTTTTTTTTGTGTTTTTATTTTCATCTCTACTGTTCCATCCCTTTTTGTCGCAGACATATTTCGTTCAGTTCATTCCTCCCTTAGGGAGAGTTTCGTGATACGTGCTAGTTCGGTAAAACAACAACAACAACAGCAACAACTTCGAGGACATACTAGTCGAACTACGAATCACGTAATTTCTTACTTGTGGTTGTTTTTTTTTTTTTTTAATTTTATTTTTGTTTTATAAAGTTACATAAAACCATAAAAAAAAATCAAATATTATATATATATATAAAGGGTGTCTAATTATTATTTCATTTAATAACATTCATGTATGTCTATCTATGTATGAATGTTAGAATCAAATCGCATAATTCGACTGTTTTACTTGTGATTTTATTTTTTTTATTTTATTTTTGTTTTGCAAAGTTGCATAAAACCATAAAAAGTCAAATATCATATATATAATATGATAACACATTCGTGTGTGTGTGTGTGTCGTTGACAAGTTGAGCGCCACGTCAGTCATCGGTGACTGACATTAAACTTCCCATTTAAGCTGTGTCAGAGTTGCGTCAGGGTTGCGTCAGGGAAAACATTCATGTATATTGTTAAATATAAATATTAAAATGTAGGAAAGATTTTATTAACGAGTAACGTTACATTTAAATATTATTTATCTTTTTCATAGTTTGATGTCTATCATAAAACGTTGAAGATTTCGTTCTATTGAGAAAGAAAGAGAAACATTGAAGAGAAAGTGAGAAGAATAGAACGATATTGCATATTTGGCGTTTCCACCCTCTATCACATTAGACGTTGTGTAACCCCGTACGCGTAAACCACCCATGACTTTACGATCCCATATACCGACGAGTTTATTCTTTTATTACGAATATCGTGTTACCCTTCCTTCTTCACGTGCCACAACCACCCCCTTTATTCTTCACCCACCCCCCCCACCACCGTTCTTGATCTTTCTTTACTTACAAACTCGTAGTATATTACCTTACCATGTCTTCTTATTTTTATTCTTATTCCAATTCGTATGTTTAGCTTTGAAAATTCACAAAATACCCCAACCTCCATTCCTGTATGGTTGGTAAAGTCTATTTGATAATTTAAAAACATTTGGGGATGTATCAAATGTCTRCCTGTCTGTCTGTCAAATACGAAAAATATAATCAATCCTAACCACAAAGATTTATCACACATGATTTATATTTATTATTTAATTATATAAAAAAAAAATAAAAATATTTATCGTAGTATGAACAAAAAAAGAAAAATAAAAAGTACACCTCTCTTACATCACATCAACAAAGAAGATTAATCAAATTTGTTCCTATGACAAGGGAGGGTGGTGAGAAGAAACAAATTTGCAAAAAATGTTTTGGAACGAGAAGGAAGGAAGGAAGGAAGGAAGGGGAGAACCCATAAAAATCTTATCGTCCCTCAACGGGAAATGATCTTATAAATATATTAATGCGAACATTTTGTTTTATTTTTTTTTTTTTTTGTAAAGTAGACCTGTGTCCGAGAGTAAAAAGAAAATGAGAAACAAAAGGATAAGGGAATCTTACAACGCAATACAGGAATAATTCATACAGCACTGTGGTCCAGAAAGGAAAGGAAAAGAAAAGGGTGGTGGGGTGAGGAGGTGGAGGAGGTGAAGGGAGGCTTGGAAGAAGTCTAAAGCGAACCGTCGTTTGTCCAGTCTCTGCTAACGTAGATGTCAACGCGATATCATCTCTGGTTGGTTAGTTCTCAAGTTACATCGAGAGAGCGCACACGTTGCTAGGTCATTCGGGGCCCGCAAGGTTTCATCGAGAACCCAAAGAAGGGCAAAGGGAAAGGGAAGGGAACGGAAGGATCCCGCACTTTTGTTTTTACGCGTGCATACCGGAACGAACGAGCTTCTTTTCTCATCTTATCTTATCCTTCCCGTCTGTGACTAACTGTCCGTCTATCCATCTGTCTGTCTGTCCGTCTGTCTGTTCTCTCAGGTTATCTGCCGAATTTGCTCTTGATCTAAGCTAGGTAGATCCTCAACCCTCAACACCTAGCATGGTTGAGAACGAATGTCATCATCATTTGACTCTATGAAGAAAACGAATTCAAATGTATGTTTAGTTCTTCAGAAATCCTCAGATTTGACTCTAAATTTAGGTGCAATTGTACTTGAATTCTTTTTGGGGGATAATTGTATCAATGGGAACCTAAACAAACAAAAAAATGGCTAAAAGTATTGTCCAGTTTAATTACCACTAACATGATCAAATAATGGTAAGACCCAATAAACCTAAAACAAAAGACAATTAGGATTGAGTTAAGTTCTGTGTGATGTCATAAAACTCATGTGAAACAGAAATTACTGAATGTTCAAATAAAACAAGATTTGTTATTATATGACATCATCATTAGTTCATCAGTGCATCAAGTTACCAATTGATGCAGATATTTATAGTAATATGTATCTTATCTTTGAATGTCTATGATAATGAACATAGTTTGGATTAAAAGATAAAAGAAGAAAAAGAGAGAGAGAGAGAGTTAGAAGATCGATCAATGACGTCAACGTTCTCCGGAAGTCTCATCACGTAGCCGACCAGTTCATTCTTCATTCGTAGTTAGAGGTAGACTCGTCCGAATCGTGGCATCCATTTTAGAACGGATCTCTGTCTCACTTCAGGTCTGCTTTTCTTTGCATTTATGCGAATTCTTCATAAAAAAATAGAAGACAAAATTAAGATCACATCTTTTCCACCTAAAATCGTGAGAAAACACATCAAGCGTAAGTTTTTAGTTCGAATGACGATGAAGTGCAGATAAGATGAGAATCAATGATTCAAACTAAATGACAATAATGAATCATTTTTGAAATTCAAGTGTCTTATGATCACCAAGAATAGTAAGGTCAATGTTAAAACGTATTTATAATCCGTACGGATAACTAATCGATCAGATGCGTGATCAGAAATCTAGGATAGATGATGAGTAGTAGTTGCATTATGGTAGGGGTAAAGTGCTATAGGTCAGGAACTGGTAAATGACTTTCGACTAGTTCTATGGTTGGCTGACAGATTTCCAAGACGATACACGTCGGAGAGTGACTAGAGACTCCACTTATTCTCAGCCGTTAATTAAGTTTGTTTAACTACGCTAATATTGATGTGCGACTAACTTGCTTAACAGCTGTGCAAGAAGGACCCTAGCTGAAGTGTCATCGGTCTTACTCGTCTATTTCTATCTTTCTCATTCTATCATGTTCAACTATCTTTGACATCTCTTCATGACTTGCTTAAACTTACTCGTGAACTTTTTCCAGGTAACCACCACGCGGATGGTTTCAATTTCAAAATACGTGAAATAAAATCAATCCCTCATTTAGTTTCAATTACGAAATTTATCAATAATTTGATCAACATTTTCCAATGTATTTAAATAAATCATCTTTTTCAAATAATTATCAATCCTTTAAGTAGATAGATGTATGCATAATTAAGTATAGTATAAAGTATCTACTTTAGACGTATATATACGTGTATACCATCAGAAAGAGTGGTGAACTAAAAAAAAAAAAAGAAAAAAAATCGATCTTTCGTGCACGTGCAACTGGTAAAGGCTATCCTGTTTAATGATCGATCGTCCGACTTGTTTATGACTATACATTACTGGTAATCTTACGAGCGTAATTAATTTAACCCGTGCCTTTCCATTCTGTCGATTCCTACGCTTTCGGATCCTCCCTCGGTACTTTTCTTTCATTTTTTGTTTTTTTGTGTTTTTTTTTTTTTCATGCAAAACACCGCTTGGTCTAATACACTACCTTCTACGTAGATTTATGCATTTTCTACGTGGAATCGTTCGGTTTATGCGTTTCCTGGTTTTTTTGCTTTTGTTTTGTTTTGTTTTTATTACCAAACATAGCAGACAACAAATCTCACGTGTTTTGTAAATGAAGAACATTATCTGATGTTTCTTAGGTTAGAAAGTTGCGTAATCTTGGGTAAGATACTTTACCTAAATCCAGTAGTAGGATTCTCGGGATATTAGGGGTTGTTACAACAAGAAACATTAGTGAAAACTTAGTATTTAGCTTGGTTGGAAAGGGTGTCTTCCCTTTTCAGTAGGATTGGTGTTTCCTTATCCCTTTGGTATTTTAAATTCAACGAAACACACCTTTTACGAATTTAATGATCCTTGCTTTCCAATATTTGCAAAAAAAAAAAAAATACTTTACTGTTGTTTATAAAATATTTTGTCTCATATATTTCTAGGGATATTTCAAAGTTTTCCTTTAGATTGAACGTGCAAGGAAATAATAGTAACGCGTGCGTTAAGGGGTCGCCATCTAATTCAGTAATGCTGTTTGTATCCTGGGAACATGAAAAGGCAGTCGGATAGGTGCCTTCATTATGAAATCACTCCGATGGGAATCACATCTTCTCTTACGCTTTTCCCTCTTATTAGTCATACTTATAATAATTCTCTTGACACTTAACATTTCTTACTTAACAGAAAACTCCCTTATTCTGTTTATATAAGATAACAATTAAATTGATAAAATTAATCAATTGTTTTTAATCAAATCAAACGTGACATTCTAATCAAACAATTGTTTCGATACAATCACGTGTTGTCTTTGTGTAAGATGAAAGAATTTGGATAGGTCGATGATTTAGGGACAAATCAAATGTCATCATGATGATCGAATAAAGGGAATCGAAAAGGTTGCTTGGGTGGGGGGTTGAAGAAGTTTGAAGTCGGAAGGATGAAGTGGATGGACAAGCGGGACCAAGAAGTTCCGTACAAGTAGATAGATTCAGTGAGCTTGAGCGAAGAGAGCCGAGGCAAACCCGAGCCGCCCCTGTAATCACAATTGAAGGCTATTTTCTCACCGCTCTGATGATGCACTCTGATGATGCCTACCTCCTCGCGTATAACCTCATAGGATCATCTCTCCGATGGTGGAACATAGAAAGAGTGAGAGAAAGAAATAAAGAAAAAGAACAACTGAAAGAGAAAGAGAAAGAGAAAGAAAGAGAGAGAGCCACGCTTAGTCTTTGCCGCGGCCCGGTCGTAGTGGTCCGTGAGAGGAGAAAATAAGTATAGAAGATGATGGACGCTCCGAGTAATTCCCTTTAATAATTGAAATGTACCCGCCGGACCTGGCCTCGTCCGGTCAGCCGGGCCAGTTTGCGGTGCATGCGTACGGCTTGATAGATAATTGTCCTCGCTTGCTATCAACCTCGAAAACTTACTTTTTATTTTTTATTCCAACCTTTTTTTTTTTTTTTTTTAGAACACCCTAAACGTGTCTAGTAGTACTAGGGTCCTCAACATTTGCTCACTCAACAACTATTTGTTAAAATGGTTCTTTATAATTTGAAATACTTCAATAATCTTCTTCAAAGTTATTGCAGATCTTATTTTGTGCTGAGAATACTGAAAATTAGGAATAAAATCAGAGCTAACTTGACAGGGATATTTTTTAATTTAACACAGTTTTAGGGATCCATTAGAATCATTGTTCAAACATTTAACAAAAATATACATGGGTGGGTTGAGACAAGTTTTTAACTTAACACCAAAGTGATGGGTTGAACCAAAGGTATTTTCGTTGCAGTAACAGCACAGCAGAAGCAGCAGTAGCAGTAGCAGCATGTCGAAAGGGAATTTGTAAGAAAATGTGGAAGATGAGAAAGAAGAAAAGAAGAAAAGAAGAAGAAGAAGAAGAAGTGAAGCTTTGTGAAAGCATCTGGTGCTGTCTTGTCGGATGCATTAATCATCGAAGTATCTAAATGACGGGATTCCGATGTATTACCATATAAATGACATCATATTTCTGGTCAGGTTTCCCCAGTTTGTCGGCTCGCCCCTCGTGTGATCTATGGACGACGGCATATTGGCGAGACCACCCCACCCACCCACCTCCGCTACATCACCCCTATCGGTTCTCGGACTCTTACGGTATCATCTTTTCCTATCACCGTTCGGATACGAAATCGAACGATCTTTTCACATTCCGCAACACGCGAATCCTTCATTCCCCTTTTAGTTCCTTTTTTTTCACCCTTTTGCACAATAGGGCACATCTTTTTCTTTTTCTTCCACGATGTATCGAGAGTTCGAGAATCTTGAGAACTTTCGTCTCAATTTCCAATTATTTCGTTCAATTTTGTAAAAATGACAGGAACATTCACCTAACAACCCCTTCTAGTTGAGCCACCACCACTACTACTACTGTTCTAACACCCTACCAATATTATTCTCTGTCTCTATCTTCACTTACCCCTTCCTAAGAAACTTAGCTCTCATTGTTATTCCAACGATGTGCTTGCCTAAGGCACTACTTTATGAAAAAAAATGTAAACTTAATAAGGAAAAGCTTTAACGATCCATACTCGTGTTTTTTTTTAATCTTTAAGAAAGTTTTCACTCTTAGGTAAGAAAATCACGCGAGACAGGATAAGGTAGAACAAAAATGTCAATCCTTCATCAAATGCCATTATCTCGTATAAAGTTCATCAGAATGATAGACGTGCAAAATAGTTTTGGGGGTGGTTTCATGATGTCACTAAACAACCTTGTACAATCTTACGATGATGAACTATTCCTAAATGTTTCATCGATGTCTTATGTTTCTTCTTATCGCATAGCATCATCGAAAAGTCTCATCCTTTTCGACCGGTACGATACGAGAAGCGGTAAAGTTAGTGGGTAATCGTGCGGTTAGAGGAAACCTCTCCCTTTTGCCCGCTGTGTAATGAAGGAGTCGTCAACGAGGTCTATCTGCACTCAATTAGCGTGATTACATGTTCTCTCCTTTCATCCTCCCGAAGATCTTTTCCCCTTCCTCTTCCGTCCTCACCCCCTCGTCTCTCGTGACACTCAACAACGAGTTTCGGGGTGTAACTCGGCGACACGCAACGTCTCATCCTTTCTCTAACAAAGTGCGTTCAAGATTTCCAAGATTTCTTAGACCGCAAAACTCATCCAATGTTATCCAAATGCATCTTTGCATTTCGATGCAATCGATTGAAATTTTCTGTTAATATATTACAATTGTTTAATTCTAAAATTAAATTTAATTAATCTATAAAATGTTAATAGTTCGTAGAAAACTTTGATATTTTATTGCAATGTATTTCATTTGAAATAATTGAGCTTTTTGTGCAAAAATTGGCAATAAGTTTTGTGTTGATTTTTAAATATTCGCGGGCTTAGATTTAATTGGTTAGAAAATTACGATTACAATCACGTGTCGAATAGTGTGGGATAAGCTGCCACCGTGTGGAATAAACTGGTACCAAAGTGTATTCTCCGTTCGAATACGAATCGCTGTCGGTATTACAGGGGTCTTCTTATCACTTAGGATACATACAACAAATAAATGATCTTATATATATATTTTTTTTTTCAAGACTATTTTTATATAACAATTTTAATGCATAAAATTGCAATTATAGAATAAAAAACTACAAAATAATGGTAGACTTTGTAAAAAATTTCTTTTAACAAGAGGATGAACAATTTTCAACTTGCAACGAGTTATTTTAGAACAATTGTGAATTTTTAATAAAATAATATTAAAAAGAAATACAAGTGATTGATATTGGATGAATATAAGGATGATGGTTTTCGAGTAAAGGTATAAGAAATAAAAGTATGGTAGATGAGGCAGCAAGTTGAGACAATTCGATAGGCGAACGATGAATACCGACGCTAATCCAGAATGCGATAAAGAAATGCTAAAGCGTATCCAATTGCTATAGTATTGCCAACCTAGCCGCACCCGATCCTATTATATTACGGTAACCGTTTCCTGGTTAACTATAACAGATCATGGTAATCATAAAAAACAAACCCCTTATCAAAAAAATGTTCAAATTGAACATAAAACAGGAACGTGAATTGTACGAGGTTTTTACTTTCCATCATTTCACTATTGCTTTTTTATTTGATTTTAATGTAAAATAGTTTTTGTCTATTGTTAACCAAGAATTGTTACAATGTATGAAATAAAGTTAGTTTCATTGGTATCAATTTAAGATTGCAATTTAGTTTTATTATTCTTTATATTGAGAATATTTGAACGATATATCTATCTATCATTTATCCTAAATCCAGAATTATGAAAATGAGCATATGCAGTAATACTGTATATACATTGGTACATATGATGCGTCACATATTTCAAGAAAAAAAAGAAAAGATTTAGGTGTAAGCTTAATGATACATGGGGCTGAATGAAAAGGGAATACTCATAAATACGTCGTCACCCTAATACAACGCGTTGCCCTTCTTCCATAACGTAGACAAAAATAACTTTGTGTGCCAATGCAACTTCTTCCCCACCACCCTAAAAAGGAGGAGACAATTAATGTCTTCTTAATGGGGCCACGTAATATCGTTCTATAAGGTTTAACGTTACAAACGAGCATAATGCAATCATCAGTAGATGTGTCTTGTAAAAGAAATTTATTACTAATGTTGTCTAACTTCATTTCATATTATTAACAGATAAATATTAATTTAGATTTAGGTCTGGTGTTGATTGTAATGAAATTTGAAATAACTCGAATGCAGTAATAATAAACAAAAATAAATCTATGAGTTTGTTTGATGAAAAATAACTGGTCAACAACTGGACACCTAATTTTGATTATTGTTAGTGGGTTTTGTTAGATTTGACGAAATCCATTCGAAAAGAGGAAGAAGAAGAAGAAGTGGGAAACCAAAAAAAAATATGAAAGAGAAGTCAGTTTAATATGGGACAGATGGGGAAGTTGTTCTCATGGTTGTTATAACGTGTAACATTGACGGTAGAGTTTAAAAAGCTATTTCCCAAAGAGTACCAGGGACAGGGGTGCATCTGTTTTGAAAATCTTAGGATTTTAAGAGACACACTGAGGGAAGATACTCGGGGGAAGACTTGTCGAGCCTTTTAAGGGTTCGCTTACTACCCCCTCAATAACGACGACGAGTATCACCCTCGAAATCATCGGAACTAACCGCGAGAAAGAAAATTTGAACTTTTTAAACGACACACACACACACACACACACACACACAGAATTCGTCAGTTCTACTCAACCATCATCCCCCTATCATCTAAAATCTCAATAATATTTAATTCCAATTAGATTTTTAACATATCCTCCCCTTGGTGATGGTGTCATCTTAAAAAAAAAAAAAGAAAAAAAARGAAGACAAAAACATACAAGGTATCTTTAATATCCTAACAGAGTCTCACAGTAGTCGACGTGGGGGGTGGTGGAAAATGAGGTGTGGGGGATGAGAAACGACGTTGTAAGAATCAACCTAGACTATTATGGGGCAATTAGGTGAACAAGAACCTTAGAACCCAGAGGGCTGAAAGAGCAATTTACTATAATCCCAATAAAATTCGCGTCAAAGTTAAGAAAAAATAAGAAGCAGCTGAGTAAAATGAGATAAAACTAATGAAAATCTGATTTGATAATGTTCAATGATTCTTGTTATGTGTTTTATTTTTTTTTTTTTGTTTTTTAATCAAAAGTATAATCCTTTTTCGGACAAAATACTGAAATTTCTTACAAATGTCTTCGCTATTTAAATAATGTTTATATTTCCTCGATTAATAAATGATTCGAGGCACGGAGCACGTAACACGTTGCACAATCCTGGCATGCATTCTCTCTACGGTGCATTTAAATACTTCTCATACGTTACATCGAGTAGCGCGTGGGATTACATTGACCAATACCTTCCACAGAGAGTGCGAGAATGAGAGATAGAAAAAGAGAGAGACTTCGATTGGCTGTTAAGACTCGCACGGTGTAATCGTTTGTCTCTCTCTCTCTCTCTCTCTTTCTTTCTCTATCTCTCTCTCTTATTCTTTCTGTTTCACTCACTCTATCCGGTTCAACCGCCACCCAATGAATACGTGCCGTACATCCTGACACAACTAATTTTCAATTATTTATATCCACGATTAGCGGCAGGGACAACTGAGGAAAGCAAAACGCCAAGATTTAATTGAACCGACGAATCAGGAATTCCACTAGTCCTCTCTATCTCTCTCTCTCTCTCTCTCTCTCTCTCTCTCTCTCTCTCTCTATTTTATTCTATTTCGTTGTTGATTTTACCGAGAAGTATGAGATAGACAAAGATAAAGAGTTTTGTGGTTAGTATTGATGATATGTATGCATAAGTAAGTTAAATCAAGCACCGCGTCTTAATTAATTGTCTAATCGCGTAAACATTCGCGTGATAGGAGGGTAGGAGGAGGAGGAAGAGGAGGAGAGGGCATATAAGGGAAAATAACAATGATGCTTATACGAGTGAACAAGCGAGTCCAGAGATTAGGACGCGGAATTATGAACGGAGTTAAATCAGACGAGAGATTACATCGGTATGGGTTATCTACCTCAACTCCGAGCACGGGGTCCCTCCAGTTATATTTCCTACGTTAAGATAAGAATTCTCTCTGTTTAACATCGAATATTCGCTAAACTTACAACCGTGTGCTTGTTCTGAAAACATGTAGAACACGAACACAAAAAAGAAGAATAGAAAATCGAATTATTTCCTGAATCCACTTTTGTACAGTCCATTCTCGTTTAACTTCTTTTTTTATCTTTCTAAGTATTTGTATGAGGTAGGGGAAAAAAAGGGGTGCATTAATTCACGTTCCAGTCCAGTCATTGGCCGTTCATCGTCCGTTCATCGTTCCGTCTCGCATTCCAATCGATATGTAGCACGTTACGAACCGATGGACCGATTCAAAGGTTAATCCATAGAAAGGGAAAATAGAGCAACGGTGTTGGAATAAAAGAGGCCAGCCAGAAAGCAACCAAACCAATCAACCAACTCACTCAACCAGTCAGTCACTCAGTTAGTCAGTCAGTAAGTAAGTCAGTCAGTCAGCTAGCCAGCTAGTCGTCCGAGTGTAAAGGTATTCGAAACGCGAGTCTCAAAAAGCTCAAGAAAAATCCCCTAAGGGGTGCTGTGAAGGAAAAGACCCTTCCGGCAAGGCTGCCACCAAGATCGCAGGGTGCGACACCTCATTTCCTTATCTTTAACAGACCGTTACTCCTCCATACTACTCCGTTACTCCTCACCAGGACACCCGAAACCATCCCACCTTACCTTTTTCCTTCTCTCTTCCCCTCTTCACACTTTCCTTCTACTCTTCAGCACACTCTTTTACGCCGCGAGGGACACCACTAGTCTACATTTTCGTTCCTTCATTTCAAAGTATCCCTTTCAGGTCTTCCAGACAAGTTACTCATCCGATATCATTGATCTTTGATCTTAACATTTCAAGATTACAATCTTCGAGTTATTTTATTAATATTGTTTGTGATTATGCTAAGACAAAATTGTTTAAAACTACGTATCCAAGTGATACTAGATATCAATGATTTTCTAATTTCATCCCCTGTTTTGATTTTATTCAAAGACAGATCAGAACAATATTTAAAGATGCTCCGTCATGATCTTTCTATTTTGGGTTAATCTTGTCGTTTGAAAGTAGTTGAAAATGCGAATACGAGATAAGGTAGGAATCTCCTTTTTTTTTTTTGGGTTTGATCAGCATATAAAGTGCAAAAGAAGGAAGGAAGGAAGGAAGGAAGGAAAGGCAAGTGTCACGTACGGGTGCAGTGTCGTGAAGTGTCTGCCTAGGCAAAGGGCAAAAACCATCAGTCAGTGAGGGAAGAAGAAGGTTTCTTTCTCCTAAATATGGGGGATGTCCACCACCCGGTTTGGTTGTTCACCCGCTGGCCAATAACACCCTCTCGACTTACTGCTAGGATCTAAAGTCGACGCGGCATGTGAAAAATGATCGAGACTAAATTGCTTGCGCTTACATGATAAATATACTCCTACCAAGGTTACATATTGCTTCAGGATCCCTAAAACATAGAAGACTATCCCTTTAAATTCAAAACTTTGCCCTCACTGTCCCCAGTTTCTCTTTTTCTTTCTCAGTTTTTTTTTTTTTTTTTTTTGAGGGGATATAATTTTTACTACCATGTTCATTGGAAGATTATCATCAACTTTTCTATAATAAAAATGTGAAAATTATGGTCACGATCCTTTTAACCAGATGAAGATCTTCTTTCCATTCGAATCCTTTCACTTTCTTTCACAAAAAAAAAAAAAAACCAAAAAAAAAGGAAGAAACACTTTCCGACTACTGAAACTGATGCTGCACGCAACCGTAACGATCGTTATAAGCGTGTCAAATCCTAAGGGACACGATTATGCGATGATGGGGTGCCAGGTAGATCTGAGAGAAGATAGAAAAAAAAAAAAGGAAGGTGGTCAATTTCTTGGCACGAGTCTCTCTTCACACTTTTCAATTTTGTCTCAAGTTTCAACTTCACAAATATATATATATTTTTTTTTTTATTAAATATATAATTAATTAATTTTTGTTTCAATATTTCCAATGATTTATTTGATGATCATCGTTTGATTTTCTTTTTTTTTTTTAATTCACTTGCAACATTCGAATTTTTCTCACATCGACAAATATTTGTATGCTCATCTAAAGATAACAAATCAATGATTTATAATTGAAAAGATAACATTGTTGATAGAAAAATACCTGTTTTTTCTATTTTTCTATAAGAAGAATAGGGTGCTAAGGGTACCGTTAGAACACCTGATATTATTTTACAAAATATGGGGTGGGGGGGTTAAAAGAAAAATCTTGGTTTTGATCTAACAGGTAAAACACTAAAAGAGACGTTAGATTGGTATAATATATTACTGGACTGTCTTTACCGTTACTTTGCCCTACAACGAGCATCCGTCCATTCGTCCGTCCGTCCGTCCGTCCGTCCGTCCATCCATTCGTTCGCTCGTCCATCCGTCTGCAAAGATCAAGATCGAACCGTAGATTTAGGAAGAATCTTCTTCTTTCTTTGTAAGCTTGCAACTGGAGTAACACATTATCTTTTGTCTCTTTTCTTATATCTTCCTCAGTATCCTCTTTCTCAATGATTTCTTACACACGTGGGTCGGTTCGTTGGTTGGTTGGTTGGTTGGTTGGTTTGTTCTTCTACCAGATGGGAAACTGTCGATGGTAGATAATAAACTCGTCAAAGATCGTTGACAAGAAACTAACTTGTCTTGCAAGTGTATATATATATATATATCGTATTTCTTTTTTTTTTCAAAGTTTTAAATAAAAAAAGAAACCTACGAAAACATGTAACAAAGAATGATAAAACTTTGATATTCTTGGATATTAGAAAAATTTGTTGTTTCGGGGAGGGGTTGAAAGGGGGAGGGATTGTATTCATCGAGAAACGTAAGATTTTAATGTATTGAACTCGCGAGAATGGTGGGCACGAAGCGAATTGTGGTTTTGTGGTTGAACGCTTCGATGATCAACCTAACGACGGAATTGTAATTTCGAGTTACATACCGAAGAGCATCAGGAGGAGGAAGAAGAGGTGGGGGTGGTGGTAGTGGAAAGGGTTGCATTATGCGTGCATTTCGCGCAACACCCAACCCAATAACAACCAACCCCTTTCCATTTGTAATGTGCAGTAGTCATTCGCAGAATATCATCCTATAAATTAGATTTCGTATATTAAACAAAACACTACGACACAAATTACAAACACACACACACACGTACATTCACAAATATATGTGTATGGAGGTGAAATTTTGGTTGGTTTTTTTATTTATTAGAATTCATTCTTGGCACCTTTGAGAGTACTTTTCGTTACTGTTTCATGTTTCTTTTTTTTTTGGGCTTCTTTTTTCTTTTCTTTCTTTAAAGTAAGCTATAATCATCGTAAAAGACGCATTGCCGACACAAACGCATTATCACATTCTTCGACACGCTCGATATTTTACGTGTTCAACGAATTTTATAACCTCACTGTTAACTCGTCGCCATCTTTTTTTCTCTCCTTTTATAGCTAACCTCCATCTTTCTTTTTTCTTTCACTTGTTTCACGTTCTTTTGTTTTTCCTTTTGTTTCTTTCTTTCTTTCTTTTTCTTTCGATATAAAATTGACGTGAAAAATTGCGACGATATTTTATCATCACGAAATTTTTAAATTGTTTTATTATTTAATTATTTTCCCACATTGAACTTAGTTTTGAATCGATGCGAGAGAATTTATTATCATAAATGGAAACCAAAATAATGTGAAAGAAGGTAAGAGAATAAAAAAAAAAAAAACAATCAATTGAAATTTAAGTTAAGGTTATGTTAGAACATAAGCGTCGCGTAGTAAATTTTCAAAATACTCGACCAAATCGATATTACGAGATCTTAAATACGAACTTCTCTTGGCCAGTTTCCAACCCTCCAAATCGTAGCTTGAGTTAGCTTTAAAGGAAAGATAAAAAAAAAGAAGAAGAAGAAGAAAAGGTACAACGGTGTGGTAGTCTTCTTCCGACATTGGGTTAGTTACGACGACGTTTCTGATATCCCTCGCAAAAATAATAATTTAACAATTATCTCACTGTCATCTACGTACCTCTCTCTCTCTCTCTCTCTCTCTCTCTCACTCTTATGTTTGGGTTTAAACTCGTTCCGTTATTTTCAACGAAAGAAAGATCGTCTCTCTGACCGAGCCCACGCCAAGCAGCCAGCTCGTTGAGTTGCCTACAACCAAAGCTAGTACGATAAACGTAATAATTTAAAAAGAACCACACCACGTAGGGTGGTCTAAATAAGGGTGGTAGTAGGGTGTTAGAGAGGGTTCACCATTTTTACTATCTGTGTACGTTTACTGTGCTAATTATTACCAAGATATACCAACACCACCATTCACCATTTCCGTTTAACATTTTTCATACTTCTCTTGTACTTTTCATTTTATTTTCTATAACCGACGAAAGGAACCACCGTTGCATCGATAAACTACCCTTACACATTTATGATTGATTTCTTTGTTAATTAACTTCTGTACATTTATGTGCAATATTTTATTCTTATATTTCAATTGATTTCAATTAATTGGTCAACTATTAAACACGTTGAATTCTTAGGGAAATTTTTGTCAGGCCACAGACGTTACTTTGTATTGAAAAAATAGTTGAGTGTCAGTCATCGATGGCTGACGTGGCGCTCAACGTGTTAAACTACGAAACTAGTTAAACAAATGTTAACTTTAATTAGACAATTGGGATTAAAGTTAATAAAAAAAGAAGACTCCGATAATTCTAAAGTAAAAAGATGAATATTTGGTTATTGATAGAATGAGTGAAGGTGTATAAATGTTAGAATTTAATAGAAGTAAAAGTAAGGAATAAGATAATAAGAAAAGGATGTTGTGTTTGGATCGGTTTGGCCGGCACGATTAGAAGAGAGTACGAAGAAAACAATCGCAGCCGGGTGCACACGGGCTGCAGCAAGTTGCTAGTAGTACTTAGCATGCGTCCCCCGATACGAAGGATTCCTTATTGTATCGTTGCACGTGAGCGTAATACACAAATATGGAGTTGGCTGCGGGCTCGTTCCTACTACTCGAGAAGTCCCGGTGATAACTCCGTCCTCATAATCATACATATAGATGTTGTTAGTTTCCCCTTTTCGTTAGAGAACACAACTGAACCCGTCTACCTTATTTTACAAATTTTAACTAACTATACATGTATGCTTTTAACTATAACAAATACTAAAAAAAAAAAAACAATACCACTATCAAACATAATTGTGCAATTTTTATTTCAATACAAGTATCCTTGCATTATTACATTTGTTTGGTTTTCATAAAAAGATCATAGAGTATGAGAATAGTAAAAAACAGGTATACACGAATATACTTAACCATATATCATATAACTATAGTAAAACGGGTTATTAATCTACTATCTTGTGGTGTTAATCTTGTAAGGACTCATACACATACACACACACACTAAGTGTGTTACATTATTAATGACCCTCATTAAGAATTGCACATATAATTTATAATATAATAACTAACAATTTGAACGAGTTAATCTTAAAATCAATAAAAAAAGTGAACCTTATAACTAGTTTAACTCTAACATGAGTTAATACATTACATAAGAAACAAGTTTAGTAAGTAATCTCAAGACTATCAATTGGTTTGGACCAATTACTTAGGTTGGGCTAACGTTAATCGTTCTATTCCTTGGATCGGATATGTTATCGTTATTATGAATATAATGATCAGTATCTAACCCTTTCCATGGCAATGTATCAGCGCGGACATAAACGTCGGGCATCGGGGTAAAGAAGTGCCCATAAAATCCGGGCCCCGCGGACGCGATAAGAGTTATCTCCATTCTCTAATTGAAAGTTAATTGGTCCAGGATAACACGGAATTGTAGGAAAAGGCAAAGCTTCGGTCTCGCGACCCCAGCCTAGAGCGGCAATTTAGGAGCACTCTACCTACAATAATGAGACCCTATCTTACGGACTACCGAGAGACACCCTCTCTCTCTCTCTCTCTCTGTTCTTCTTCTTCTTCTTCTTCTATTCTCTCACTCTCTTTCTCTTTGTGGATACACGTATTACCTACCGCGTTACGTGCACGTGAGAACCCGTCCCACGTGCTCGTAATAAACCGATCCTCTTCTTCCTCCACGTAATCGAGAATTTCCGGCAAACACGTACACGAACTGCGATGTATCAGGAAAGAGAGTGTATGTGAGTCTGAGAGAGAGAGAGATAGAGATTGCGATCGAGACTTCGGAACAAGTGGCTAACTTGGCTGGTGCACGTGTCTCCTAAATAGCAACGTGTTAAACCCACTCCCCCCACTCCACAGTTTCTCTCTACTCTTCTTCAGATACCGATCATCTTTTCTCTCTTTCTATCTTTCTATTCTCTATCGATTATCCCTTTACGAATCGATGGGCACAGAGGGTGGGGTTGGTACATGCACATGCAAATTTTCCCTTTAGAGATCGTTAACTCAGAAAATCTATGAGCTTTTATGTCACTGTGATATATATCATTTCTTTGGGATGGGTTTAGAGGGTTTTTTTTTTTTGGAATAGCTGAGATAGAAAACAATTGGATGGAAGAAACATAAAAAGAATGGGAACCAAGGGTGGTTAGAAAATTTTGGAAAGATTTTATCAATCTGTCCGAACAAGTGTTTCGTTTCGATAAACGGGCCTCTGTTGTCCATCTTTCTGGTTTTTTTTTTGAGAGGAGGAGGAGGAGGAGGTTGCATTGGGTCTTCTGATGTTCATACAAAACTTTGATCATCTTATTATCCTTAGAAAAATTGTAAATAATGGAGAGTTGTGGAGGTCAGGAGGGATACATGAGTGACGGGTTTCGAGTTAGATGAAACTACACGGAATGCAGAAGATAGTTCGTGAAAATGGAGGTTGAGAATGAGGAGGAGATGGAGGAGGGGCTTCCTACCAAAGAAAAGAAGAAGAAAAAAGCGTATGCGGCTCCTGTAATTTTTCAAATTGCATCTCAGTCATTCACCCTCTTTCCCATGGTGGAAGAACCTTGGGTCTGAAAAACGGAAACGTTGTCTCACCCCCGTACCCTTCGATCTTCCCAAAGCCTCCCCTTTTCCGTCTTGCTCAAACCCCCGCTTGAAACTACACTAAGGGTTGCTCTGGCTACTAACGAGAAACGAAGTTATTTGAGGGCTACATAGAAAGGAGTCGAACAATCATAATAATCAAGTGCGATTCGCGTTTATTGTCAGCGATTATTACTGGGACACCCCTATCCCCTACCCCTTCTACCTTTGCCCAACAATTCTACTGTATTTTCATAAAAGTTAGATATCCAGATAGAAAAGGGTACTTATAAATAATAACAACTGTCCGATCAATTGGAAATACGTTCACCAGGGGTGAGTTTTGATATCTTTTTATAAATACTTGATCATCCATCAATTCAATTGTCACTTGGTCAACTATCTATGCTAAACCTAAAGAAAAAAAAAAACTATATCAACCTAACCCTGCTGTCTTTTTTTTTTTCTTTTTGCTCTCTACTGTTTTTTTCTTACCCCCAGGAAAGATATTGGATCCTGCATTGACGATCGTTAACGCGTCTCTCCTACGTAATTGCGTTTCTTTTTCAATTATGGGTTCTCTAACGTGGAAGAAAAAAAATGATGGTAGTGTTGGTGGTGGTGGTGGTGGTGGTGGTGGTGGGGAGGGGGTTAGAAGAAGGGAACAAAAAAACAAGAGTATCGTGACTCGTACAGTTGGATATATTGTGAATTCTTTTTACGTGAGGGTATTTTTTGTTCAGGTTTGTTGTTATTGTTGTTGTTGTTGTTTAAAAAGAAAAAAGAGAGAGAGAGAACATTTTGAGAGGGGAACAAAAGAGAAATTGTCCTAACGGGTACACTTACACGAGTAAAGTGGTCGTACGCGAATGGAACAACACCCTTCGTCGTTACTTAATTATTCTTTGGGAGCCTCGTTCGTCTCCGAAGAAGCCGATTGGCTTAACCTCGTTTCGACGACGAACGTAGACGACGTAGACGACGTAGACGACGTAGACGACTACAAAGGGGTGCGGCACCGTGTTCTATCGTTCAAACGACTATTTGTCTGGACTACTACTATCTAACATAGTTCATCTTACTATTCTCTCATTTACTTTTCTATTTATCTTGATTACGTTAAGGTTATCTTCAATTTTAGGTTATGTTTCTATCAATCTTGTATTAAATTAAAGTTCGTCAACTGTTTGAGAACAACAAAATTAATATTCATCTATATGATTGTAAAAACAACCTAACAGATTAATTTAATCATTAAATATTGTCTAAATAAATAAATAAAAATAAATGTATGCTCGACAATAAGTATCAAAGTAGAACACACACACACACACACAAACACTTACTAGGCACGTGGATTCGAACTTTCTTCGAAATCAAAATGAAAGAGTAAACAAAGAAAATAAAAAAAAAAGATAGAATCTTTCTATAGGAGTTAAAAAAAACAAAAAAAAAAAAAAAAAGTAGATTATTTGTACCTTAGGTACTAACAGAAAATTCTATCCAATTGAAATTCCAAGTCGCACCTTGGTCGTTCACCCATGATCCGTGGACGTCGTAAGCGTTCGTCGAAGACTTACGATCAAGCTTCACGATTAAATATACTACCTAACTTATTATTTCTTATGTTTTTTTTTTTTTTTTTTAATGTTTTTTTTTAGGTCTAGCAGTTGTAGTAGTAGCTAGCAGTTTACATAATCTCTGATGAAATTTATACTTAATTATACAAAATTCGATTTATAATAACATCCAAGTAAAAGAAGTTAATTTTCGTTCTAAAAAAAAAAAAAATCAACCTCTCATGGTGAAAGCGAGCATTCTTACCTATATATATATATATATATATATATATATATGTACAAATTCAGTACGCACGTATATATGTGTATATGTATAGTTGTGTATGTGAAGAGACAGACGTAGCAAGATAGGAATATTAAGACGGTACAATCGAGGCCATTTCGAGGTCGAAATCTGTGCCGATAGGCTGAATCCCGCAGTTGATTAGACTCTATTTACCAGACTGGAGTTTAGTTGCTTCTCTAACCCACCCTACTTCGGTCTATTTCATCCCCTTTTGCGGCAAATGAAGCGGCATGGAACGTCCACGAACGACCTTTTTTTTCCGATATACCAAGAAACGAAGACCTTCCGATTAATTCATCGGCTTTTTTTTTGGGGTCAATTTCTTATTTCATTTTTCTTTACCCCCCTTCCCCTCCCCCTGAAAAAATGAAAATGAAAATAAAGAAAAATTATTATGGACGTTGGAATGTTGTGTTTCCATGTGAGATGGTTGTATCAAAGTGAAGTCAGACCAGGAGGGGGTGGGTTTGATCGCATGAACGCTTTTCAGTAACGTAAGTTGAGGTCCGAGTGACGAGAGCAGACGACGACGACTAGCTTTAGAGAGAAAGTAGGGATTGGGGAAAGAAATAACAGGGTTCGACCCTATCGTCGGAGCAATCAAATCCCCCTTCAAGAACACACTGGCATTCAGTGAACTTTAAAATCAAATAATGCCTATTAAAATAACAATACACCCTGCCGGTGTGCAGGTTAAACATTGTCTCGCCTAGACTTAAAGCTTGTCTCCTTTCTAGTTGGTTGTACTCTTTCTCTTTCTCTTACATTAGCATAGAGGATCGGATTACGACAATTAGGTTATGTATCACTACTACTGCTACATACACCACCTAGAATGTACCTAATATTAGTTAGAGTACCCCCAACACGTACCCTTTAATATCTTAATCAAAGCTTCCTCTAATAGAATTTTACTATCTCATAAGGATTGTTTGCTTCACAGGACACCACCAACCACCACCTAACCAACCTTTACTCAACCAAACATACGTTGGATTTTGTAAACGATACATTTGTTTAAGCAATCATATAAGAATCATCATTTTCTATTAATCTTTTCACTTCATGTTCGATATCAAAGTTTATTTTAATCTGACCTACATTCGTTGACAAAGGAAAGAGAGGGACCTGGGGTGGTAGAGGGAATTGCAATCAATCGATACGATCAGCTGTTTCCTTGTGCTTAATAGTCATTGAAAATCCTCCAGGACGAGGCCAGGAGGCAGATAAAGCAACACTGCCCTGGCAAGTTCCCTACTTCTCCCAAGGGAACATTTTGGGACGGTCGACCTCTTATAAATATTGGAGACGACGACTATGTAAGTCGAAAGACTAGGAGTAACTTGGGAAGTATCGTGTGCCAATTTGCAGATACGTTTCTCAGATCTCTTTTCTAGCTATCTAATTGCTTTCCCTACCCCTACCCTGTCTTAGATCGCATCGTTTTCGCTGAGAGTTACAAAGTGTCGACGATTGGTCGAGCAATAGTTGTTGCAATTATTTTACGACCATACAAGTCCGCGTGTTTTGCATTTAAAGAAAGAGTTTATCTAATCATCGGAAACCCATTAAACACTAGAAATCACAAGAGTATTGTGAAATAAATGTTGTTGTTGTTGTTGGAAAGTTTTATTCAACAATGAAAATCACTGTATTATATTCTATTAGAATTAATTTCTTGTTCAGTGATCAGAATTCTTTGATTAGATGGGAAGATGATAAAACTGGACACGCGAAATGAGATAAATAATTAGGATAGGAATCTAATATCGAATCAATAAGCTGATAAAAAGAACCAAATGGAATATCAGATGGGAATCGTGTTCGGGTTGAGGTTCGAGGTTCTAATAGAAGTAAGTAAGAATGGAGGTGAGGCTAGTCGTTGTTGAAGTGGTTGTCAACCACCGTGGCGCCAACGATCTAACGGCCGGTGCTGACAACCGGATGCGAGAAGAGAGACCGATACTCGCCTCGTGAGCTCCCTCGTCCTCGGCCATTAGCATGCAGCCCGCGGACGTACATATTTTGGGGAGTCCTCGCGAAGAATACCAATATTCCCGCTTTGACATTCCAATAAAACGCGGCCGTTTTGTTTATGAGCTTGTACGTAGTTGGCGAGTGAGTGGTGTGTGCGCGCTAGCGTTCGACTATCTTTACGCGTATGTAAGTGTGTTTCAATGTGTGTGAGTGTGTGTGTGCGCAATAGAAAGAGACGGTGGAGACAGTGTCTACCTCGGGACGCACGTACGCTTTCTCTCTCTTTCTCTCATACATACTCTTCCTCCCCCACTTTCCCTACGAGGTGGTTACATCAAAACGCATGAATGGTATTGGAGATTGAAATGGGAACGAGTAGAAAGGGGTTAGAGGGGGGCTGGTCTAGCCGCACCTACACGCGCGTTTCACGACGCTAAGATTAACTCGAAAGATGGCTGGTAGGATTCGATGATTCTATCAACAATGACGCCTGACAACTTCATAATCTTACTCTCTAAGGTATGCTATGTACTACGAGATGCATGCAGAATAGTTGAGAATGTGGTAGAAGTAAAGTAGCTAGCTAGGCTACACACTGTGTAAGAGAAGGATAGATACATACCTCTATCGCGGGAAAAATAAGGACTCTGGACGAAGTAAGGAAAGTGAAAGAATCCAGTAGAAGAAAGCTGAATGCACGTGGACTGTCTTTGGGGTTCGGCAAGGTGGGAGTTTAGATGAGGAAGACAGGTACGTTGGTCCATCGGAGGATCTTCGTGGGCGTCCAGCGAAAAGGATATTAACCAGCCAGGGAACGTCAATAGGTTGAATGGGCGGAGCATTTGAGAGGCTACCGAAGAAGCTCGGAGTAGTTCGCGAGAGAGGGAAAAGTTCCTCTTCGATGAGTCGTGTTCGTTCAGTATTGGGCGGTCCTATGTTGAGTAGCGTATCTCGCGATAGGCGTGGTCACTGGGAGTGGTGTTGGCTTCTACGAACCGCCCACTAGAACCCGATTCACCTACTCCCACTCTTTTTCTTGCTATCTCTCTCTCTCTCTCTCTCTCTCTCTCTCTCTCTCTCTCTCTCTCGTCTTCCGGGAGCATCGCGTGCGCGAGCGTGGGTGAAAACCGTCTCGTCCTCCTTCCTTCTCGACGTCTCGTCAACGAGACGGTACAGTCCCGTCTGGTCTACCGTCCGGTCACGAGCCGTCGCGTTACTGCACCCCCACCATTCGACCCCTATCTCTGTCTTCCTTACCCTTTTACTTTGTACCTTTCTCTTTCTCTCTCTCACTCCCTGAAGGGGAGCACCGATTCGGGGACTTTGTCCGGCCGCGCGCGCGTCGCGCATCGCGCGCGATTCGAGTACTCTCGGCGCTTCGTGACGCAGCCCTTCGAACGTGTCGAGTTCGCTACTAGCTACTCCGTTCATTCTTCGTGACCCTTCTTCCTTTTGGTCCGTCATCCTTTTCATCACTTCTTCTCCTTCCTCTTCTTCTTATTCTTATTCTTACGACCGAGTCCTCGCTCGTTTTAGCGAGCATGGGACTCCGTGATCGCGAGGGTAACCGACCCTAAAAAGGGCACGTCGATGATGACGACGACCATAAGAATACGATCGGTTTCGTGGACAAATAATAAGTGACCGTATAGATAAATAATACGTTTGGTACTTTAACTTGATAAAGGTGGACAGTGAATGAATTTTTGGATCGATCAGTGTGTTCCCATTGGATTGTCAATTGTGTGTTTGCTGAATCGTCGCGTGAAAGAATAGAAGAAAGTGGAAGGTGATACGGAGAAGAGATGTTGCCCTATCAGGTGGCCATGGATTATGGAAGCTTTCAACGGCAAAGTCCGGTTGGGGTCGGTGTCGGGGTCGGTGGACCCCATCAGGGGGCTGCCGGGGCGCTCAACATCAACCCCGCGTTCACGCACTCCTGGTTCGTACCGGCGGACCTCTGTGTCCCGTACAAACAGAGTCAGGGTCCTCTCCTCGAGCCAGGGCATGTTGTTTCTCTTATACTTATTTCTCTAATATCTACGCTTAGTGCTTATTATTATTAGAATCATGCGTTTATTTTATCGGACAGTCACTTCTAAGTGACGTGTTTAATCAATTATTACAAGGAACGCTCGGATAATAGAATTCTAGAAAGTACTGTGACCTACGATTATTTAGTTCTAAGCGTAAAGTGATTCATATCATTCTTAGATACCAAAAAGAGAGAGAGAGAGAGAAAGAGAGAGAGAGACGAATGCGAGCTTTCCTCGTATAACGTTAAGGATTAATTAGCTAACGATGACAATTGATTATCATCTTGATATCGATCACAATGAAAATTAGAATCAATAGGCCAACTATTAAGTACCACTTTAAAAGTTAAGCTATTAAGAATATAGAAGTATGACAATGATAATGTCTTATAGGGATTAAACTATCAGAATAAATCGTGCAAACGTAATCCAGTAAAGAATGCAGGGATTGTTGAGAATTACTCAGGTACTAGTCCTTACTCTAGCAAACCTTTTTTTCGTCCTCTATTCGAGATCGACAATTTTAGCGGCCCCTACGAAATCAGGCGAGAGAACGTGATAGTACGTCGGGGGTATCCTGAAGTCCCACGAGAGCTCTGTCACAGTGAGTGGATAATGGGAATGGTGATGGGTAGCGGTGTAGGGCTGCTGCTACCGATGGTAAAGTCACCAGTGGTAGTGGTAGTGGTGGTGATGGTGGTGGTGAAACTATGGTGGTCGTCGTCGTGCCGGTGATGGTGACGGTGACGGCACTGGATATAAGACTTTGAGGGTGGTAAACCGATGGTGCAGATGAGTACGTCACGCCACGGCAGTAAACTCGATGCGATCGGAAGAACGCTGATGCTGACGGGGCAACCCGGGGAGCCGTCAACGATGGGCTACCTTTACCTCCTTCTTTTTCCTCCTATTTTCTGTTAACTAGCTTATATCCTTCGGACTCTACTACCGTTAGGGTGTTTCCTCAATTTTCTTTTACACACTTTGATATATTACCTAGAATCCTTTTGTCATGTAATAAGTATTGATAAAAGTATCTCGTAAAAAATAAATATAAAATTATTTTAAGATGACCTATGTTTCAAGTTTAGGATCATAAAAATGAATAGTGTCCAATAAACAACACCCAAACTATTTGAAAATTAATTCGATGAATAATACAATAGTCGGTTCAATTGTTAAGCTATTCAATCCAATAGTAAAATAATTCAATAAAATAGATTATTGTTCGATTATGTTAACGATAATGGATAGAATAAGGAAGGTAGTCATTGAATGATAGAATGGCGAGTCCGAAGATCAGTGACCGCAGTTAGCTGTACGAGTGAAGCCATTGGTAGAAGGTGTCGCCGTGGTAGTTGGTGCGTTGCCTGGCTCACGTTCCCGGAAGTTAAGACATGAGAATGTCCGGATACGAGACGTGCACGTGAGACCCTTGGAAGACCTCTCCTCTGCTTTCTTCCCAACAACTTCGAGCACATAGCATTGATCCTTCTCTTCCCCCTCTTCCACCTACCTTTAATATCGTATTGTACAATAGACTTTTTCTCATGGTAGGTAATCATTTTCAAAGAAAGAATTTCTATACAAAATTTAACGTGACACCTAAAAAAAAAAAAAAAAAACATGAGACTCTCTCTCTTTCTTTTCTTTAAGAAGTAGAAGAAGAAGTAAAAGATCAAACGGTTGAAAAAGAAGGCCAAGAAAATCTAGGGGAAAGATTTTTACCCAAATTGAAATAGCAGGTATCTCATTTGCCTTATTAGGTTAAAAGTTATACCTCGGTGGAATTAAGCTCATCTGATTTCCAAGCCTTAGATAGCTACCTTCTGTTGGAAAACTTTATTCCTTATTAAAGTCCTAAGAATAAGAAGAAGAAGAAGTAATATTGCAACATTTGCAACTAATAGAAATCAATGAAATCCTATCTAACAAATGTCTACATTATATATTTGTTTGTTGAACAGATTGACCTTTTTTTCATTTGTCATTAAATGCAAAAGAGGTATCTTTCGAAAGAAAATTGCGACTCGTCGTTCGTTTCGTTTTGAAGGAGTTAGTGCGTTTACCAAAAGTTCTCAGGCTCGACCTCCGCTCGGACACATCGAGAAACTCATCACGTAGACTTTAAACCCTCCCTTATCTGCGCATCATCAAGAAGCAACTTCCCTTCCACTCTATCCCTATCTCTTTCTTTTTTTCTTTTTATTTCTCTCTTTCGATCTTTCTTTCATCTTTTTACCTCCCTTCCTCCTCCTCCTCCTCCTCCTCCTCTGTCCAGAAACAGCCATACGTCTTTTTCCTTCCTCTATTCCTCAGTTGCAGTCTTGGTAATATCCTAAGCATATACCTTCTATACCTGGATGATTTTTATCAGCGGATGTTGTAGATTCTCTTGAATAGTCCAAAATAAAAAATAAAAAATAAAAATAGTTAAGTTCATTCAGATTCTACTACGTTTTCTAAGAAAATAATATCTTAGTCTTGGAAATCTTGTTATAAATCGTTGAAGAATGAAAACAGGAAACTCACCACCACCACCACCACCACCATCAGTGTGTTCTAAATGCTCATTTTTTTATGTGTTTAATCATTGACATATAGAATATGAGGGGAGAGGGTTAAAAAGAAAAAAAAAAAAAGGAAGCATTTATTTTTATATTAGCTGTTCGATTCAAGTAATAAATTATGTAGGAGATTTGCAAGCGGACTTATGCAATCGTACGATGTAACGGGCAGAAGGCTACGTTTTCTCTTTGATAGAGAGACTTCTTAAGCCTCGACACGATCGTCAACCGTTGTGTCATGAATCAAACCGTAGGCCATACTTTGGTCCATTTGAAGGAAGAAACGTATCATGAATTATTCATAAAGCGGAATGAAAGCTGAATTTGAAATATAGGTGCGGACAGTTCGATATGTCGGGTTTATCAAAATATATATATAGATATAGATATATATGTGATCGTTATGATGAACGTTGTTGTCGTTTCCTAACAAATGTGTGTCCAAAATAACGGAAAAATGATTAATATTTTTCTACACGTGTGAACAAAATCAAACCCAAAATCATGACAAACATTAACTTCTATTCAAAACATGTTGTGGTCATGTTGAAGAAGGGTGGATTGGTAAAGTTCCTATGTCAAGAAAACACCTAAAACTTGTTAATATTGTTTATCACAAATGGTTGTTTATTCAAGTTACTTTTTAGGGGGTTGGGTTAGTAATAATGATAAGGGTGATTGGTACATTTTCTCTGTCAATATATATATATAGTAACTCTCGTTATCGAGCGGTCAGCGGAAATGACGTTACCTTTTGTCAAAGTGCTACAAAAGCTTAGGCATCTGATAGCCGAAAGGGCCGCCGCGAAAGAAAATTATGTCGAAACTGGAGCCCGTAACATTAGGAGCATTGTATTGTAGCGCGAGGCTACGACTCTCGAGGGAATATCAGGGGTGGGAATGGGGAAGTGTAGAGAAGTGAAGAGAAGGTATGGCAAGGTTTGGTCCTTCTCCAACTCACGTTTCTGCCTCCTCCATATCGACTAACACAGAAAGTCGTCCACACGGAGGCACGGACGGAATGGGACATGCCCTCAGGTGGTGCTCCAGAGCGGCAAATGAATTGTTTAATTGAATTAGTCGACGAGCCGGTGCCACGATGCGCATTATAATTTCCGCGAGCTTCGATGTTCCTCTTTTCTAAACCTCTTCTTCCTTACCTTTATAGTTCTGAGACGGCTTTCACAAAAGTACAAGTGGGACGATGCAAAACCAATCGAAAGTGGAAGAAGTACGAAATGGGGAAGGGGGAAAACAGGGAATAAGAGATCAAAGTAAAAAAAAAAACATAGAAATGTAAAAATGAAAAACCACATGGAAAGAGAACCTCCCCATCACCTCTAATCTCGTATCGTTTCATTGAGAATTATTAATGACAGCCACTTGACACTCTTGCATCGTATAACAGTAGATGTCGTTTCCTTGACCCATCGTATCTCTTAGCAAGAGTCCTAAGTAGATGTTGGAACACGTTTGCGAGAAGGGTAGAGTACTAAAAAAAAAAAAAAAAAGAAAAAAAAAATAAAGAACGGTTGTAAGAAGGGTGAGAAAGAAAAAGAAGGAGGGTCCAAAGAGGAATAAAGAAAACGTAGAAACGTAGAGAGAGAGAGAGAGAGAGAATGATCGGTTCCGCGAGAGACTTCTATCTCTTCTTTACCCCGAGGGACTCCCGGTAGGGCCTTGTGCTCGACTGCCGCCCAATTTCAACCAATTTGGCCGAAAGTTGGGCGTAATTTTATTTTCACACGTCTGCAGCCACCACCAACCAACCAACCAACTCGTAGAAGATAGTGTGTGCGAAGGGCTCGCTCGTGCGAACGATGCTCTTCTATCTATCTATCTATCTCTTTTTCTCATACACCATCAACATCAACACAGCAACAGAAGTAACAGGAATAGAAACAGCAGCTACGAAACAGAACAGCAGCAACGGTTCCTTTCTGCCTATACTCGTATCGTACCTCTGGGGAGATGGACCTAACTCGTGAAGGATCGTAAGAAAACGAAGGGACGAAAGTACGAACGAATGAAAGAAAGAAAGAACAGTCTTTTTACTCTTATGTCCACCACCCGAAAATCCACCCTCTACCCCCAATTCTTTTATCTTTGCACAATCAGCAATGAAAAGGTGGTTCGTGTAATCGGTCTTTGATCCGTCTACCGTTTCCAATGATCGTTATTCTGATAAAATTTGATAAATAAAACAGTAGCACTAGTTGAGGAACAAAAAGTTAAGGGAAAAGTATCGAAAATGTTGATTTTTGGTAAAGTGTGACTTGTGTTTTACAACAAATTTAGATATAAATCGGTTAAGATCGGTAGGTAGAGTTAAGGTTACTTTAAGAAAAGGGACTAACTGTCTGTCATTATCCCTTTGGGGAAAAAGATTCTTGTCCTACTACTACTTCTTTAAACTCGAGGGATTTGGAGTGCGTTTATAAAATCCAAAAACAAAACTACATCGGAACCAATGGCTCGCGCCGAAGGAACAAACTTACCCCTAGGTCTAAAGGACTCTTCCACTTTTTACGACCTTTGACTCCCGCGACAAAGATGAAAATAATGGGTTACCACAGCTTGGCGGTATTTGCACGTTCCCCTTCCTTTTCTTTCTGTATTAGGGGGTAAGAGTAAAAGAGAGAGAGAGAGAGAGAGAGAGAGAGAGAAAAGGATTGTCATTTTACAGTCGTTAAGCGCAATAGCGGTCTAATAAAATGCCCATCTCGTTTTCAACCCTTCTTAAGTTGAAACGGCACATTTAATTGCAACGCTTTAGTTTTTCTCGGATTAGTCTTTTACTGAGTAAACGTACCGTGAACTTAAGAAATTATCTAAGTTTAAGTAAGTCATTGAGTAGTAGTACTTGTTTTCTGTGAATAATATGAATAAATGTTTTAATGACAGAACAATTGTGATAGGATATAGGATTGCATTATAGTGTCCACGTAGAGATCGTTCATTGGCCAGTTAAAACGTAAAATCGGTATCAAGGGGCCGTCTAGAGGGGCGTGGTTACGTTACGGTGGTATTCACTCGGCCACATTCACTGGCTTGTCAGCAAACACGGGCTTGATAGCGCTTGAATAATGTATGCTGCTTAAGCGGTAGCCGCTTTACAACGTATTGCCAGATCACCGTCACATCCCTGGAAGTGTACAACAGCCACGCCTCTTCTTATTCGTTACCCATTTCCTCCAATAATTTTCATCATCATGGTTAACATGAAACGTCAACAAAATATGACTTATAATATCCCTTATTAGATTGTCCAATTTATTCAGAAAATATCTCATTGATTTATTGGACAATTTAATACACCATAGAAACGATTAGTATAATAAGATGTTAAGTAACCAACTGTATGAATATTTTCATCAGATTCTTTGATATCTGTCAAAACAATTATTAACGCGATAGAGATTTTAAACAAAATCCCTTTAGCAAACAATCTTTTTTAGGTTTAATGCAGGGAAATAAATGATGATAAAAGTATAGAAATGTTCAAAGATTTGTTAGACAGTTGAATTAAGAATATATCATTCTGATTACAGTATTCTGGAGTTGCGTAAAGAGAAAAGCCGTGATGCAGCAAGATCGAGACGGGGTAAGGAAAACTTTGAGTTCTACGAGCTAGCAAAGATGTTACCTTTGCCGGCGGCCATTACCTCGCAATTGGACAAAGCCTCAATTATAAGGCTTACCATCTCTTACCTCAAACTCCGAGATTTCTCGGGTCATGGTGATCCCCCATGGAGTCGTGATGGACCACCACCTAACAAAACTGTTAAAGGTATGACTCTATTACCTAAAAGTTATCACAATGTTCATTTAAACATAAAAATAGAAAGAGAGAGAGAGAGGAAGTGACAGACAGATTCAGTATGTTCATAAGTTTATCATTGTTCTTGACGTATACTTTATAATCGATTAGGTTTATTATATCTGTCGTTGATATATTTTTTGATGGATCAGTCTTCGATCCTAGAATAGGTCGAACGACCTAAAAGTTAACGGGGGTCTCTAGTAGTAACCAGAGAGATACACTGATGGAATTACGAAAATTTCTCTTATGGGAACTTGACTTGGAAAAGAAGTCAACCGCGTCATAATTTTGTTATAGACGATAGTTTCTCTCTCTCTCTCTCTCTCTCTCTCTCTCACTCTTTCTTTTTTCGTAGCACGTCTTTGTAGTAGACACGTGTCTCGCGTCTGCCACACTTTGACAGTCGAGGGATCGTTCTGGGAAGCGTTCGATTAACTCGATTTCTGTGTCACAAGCTAGAATCAACGTTCTGAATATTTTTTTTTTCTTTTCTTTTCTTTTTCATTTTATTATTATTATTATTATTATTTCTTTTATTTCCTTTCAAGTTATCTCGGAGAAAATATCTTTCACTATTTTCGTTGATTAATCAAAAAATAAAGATTAAAAAGACAGAGTTTTTTTTGTTGGCTCGTGTATTATTTGAACGGTGTGCAATTTTATCTGAACTGAAGTAACGTAGCTGCTTCTAACATGGGGAGTGGAAGGGGTTCTGGGACGGGGCGGGGGCGGGGGGAGGGGGTTAGTTCCATTTTCGTTAAATGAACCACGAAAATGAAGAAAGGCGAAGACCGATGTTATCGTTCGATTATCGCCGGACAATTCTCTATTACTATGTATCTACGAATCTTATTTTCTAACGGGTCCTCTCTTACTCTCTGTGTCTACCTAACTCTCACTCTTTTCTTATAAAGGATATCTCGATACAGCATCTATTACTATAGCTAACTTTCTGCCAGCTCTGTTAACTTTTACTTGGTTTAGTTGGACTTGGCTTGCTTATGGCATTGGTTGTTCCTTTTTTCGTACGGTTCAACGACAATTCACGCAAGATTACCCTTTTATTTTGGACAACACAAATTTAGGGGAAACTTTATATTATCAATCATTTTAGATTTAAAGTTTTTTTTTTGATAATATCATCCCCATTATTTATTGGAATAAGTTTTTCACTGATTGTATTATTAAATATCAAATTAAATGAAACTAATCAAAAACCATCAATAACTCTAATAAATAATTTCTATGATAAAATCTCTGTTATATTACAAAATTCCCCCCCCCCCCAAAAAAAAAGAAAATAGTCAAGAAAATAAAAAGAAAGTAAAGAGAAAATTCTGGAGTATCAGAGAGAGAGAGAGAGAGAGAGAGAGAGATAGAAAGATCGATCGAAGGGGTACTTTAAGAGGGTAGGTCGAGTTAATATTTGTGGTCGATGTTGGAGGTGGCAAATGCGGTGGCAAAAGGAGAAGAAGAAGAAGAAGAAGAGATAGAGAGGGATAGAATAAGTTGAAGGGATGAAAGTGAAGTGAAGAGAAGAGAACAGAAGAGTGAAGGAGGGGGTGGGATTGGAAAGACGAAGTTGTAGAGTATGTAACCTCGTACCTAGTACGTATAAAGGCTTAGGTAGTGCGTACCCACTACCCACATGGAAATCTAATCACAGCATCCCCTATGCCTGGGCTCCTCGCGTTACCAGCCGCCAATGTAACTAAACTAACGAAATTGAGTTAGGCGCCATCCGGGCATCGCTGCCACAACTTCTCGTCAAACTAAATCCAGTTCGCGGCCTTACTCTCTATATATTTCTATCTCACTCACTCACTCACTCACTATGACACACACTTGTACAATTTTACCGTGTACAACATCCTCCCTTCGCGAGTTTTCACCCTACCTAGGGATGTCAGTGGCAGAGCGTTGAAAAAAGACCTCTCGACTTAACGAAGCAAAATGCGTTAAAGATTTCTAGACACGTCTGCCGATTTAGTTTTATGCTTCTTCGTTTTTTTTTTTTTTTTTCTTCTGTTTCTTCCTCATCTTTCTCCGAACCTTTTGTTCTACGACCCTTTTGTTACTTGTGTCTTTTAACATTCATTTCAAGGTAAGAAAAAAAAAAATTGTTTAGTTTCGTGACGTTGAACTTTTTCGTGACTGTCTCCTCTGTTCAATGTGGTAATTAAGTCTTCCATTTGCAATGGTGTACATTTGTAATGGGATTGAAGTATGCTTGGGGTTGGAAAGATTATTGAAAATGAATTAATATTGACATTGTGATTGGAACTTATGTATTTTAAAGTTGATTTAATCGACCATTTTGTTACGTTTGTTTTACTTGGGTTGTGATTGTAACAGATATGGGAGGGTGCAAATGCTGATTCTTTGATTCTCAATTCACCCATTACGAACATACACACATGTAACACATACAAATGAGTATTTTTATCATCTGTGCAAACATGATGAAAGAATTCTAATGAAATTATTTGATAATATACTTAAACAATCGTTAGGAATTGAAATGAATTTTGTAATTGGTTTGCATCGAGTGTTAAATGGTAGAATGACGAATGAAGAGGACAGACAAATGATCGTTTAGCACGTACGACCTTATGTGAGTCTGGCCGATTCCCTCTAGAAATAGAGGATCACTACCGGGAAATGTAACAAATTTGGCCATTTTTCATTAAATCCTGCTCCCTGGAGCCCGAACAAAAGAGGGTACGGCGTTACGTTATGTTCTTCTCGGTTACTATCGTCCCACCACCTACCCCATTCCCATGTTCCTTCTACCTTTCCTTTCTATGGTGATCCTCTGAATTTCCTAAACTTCTCTCACACCCCGTACGAAATCTTTTCTTTTTTTTTTTTCTTTTTATGCGTTATTACGACATTTAGGACAATAAAAATGTCTAATAACAAAATTGTTCTTCTATCGATTTGATTTTCTTTCTACGAATTGGGGGGGGGGGGTTTAATTCAAAATTCTATTGTAATTCTTTAATATTTCATTCATTCAATTGGAATATATTGTGTTTTGTATTTATCTAAGGAATGTACGAGATAAAATATCTTTTAATATACTGAAAAAAGATCTCAGAGGGTAGGAGAGATAGGAAACAAAATTGTGTTAGAAGAAAATAGAAAAGTCCCTCTCTTGGTCCTTTTAGATATTTTTCTATACTTTCTTCAAATAAATATCGTCGAGTTACGAGGCGAGAAAAGTATACGGAACGTGTATGAGATATTTATCAAAATATTGTGATAACGTAGAATGGGGCAGGGGTGTGGGGACAAACCGGGCCGAAAGATTTATGGAGGGGTCAGCTGTCCGACCGAGAACACGTAGATTCCGGTATAACCAGCGTTAACTTTCGAAATTAGTAAGTGATAAATGTGAGTTAAACCAAAGTAAACCCCCTCCCCCTCCCCCCACCTCCTCCTACCCTACCCCTCACCCTCCACATTGTTGCTTTCTTTCTTTTTTTTTTTTTTTTGACTTGTTGTATAAAATATATTAGCATATTATTAATATAAATCATTTCTATTTTTATTCCGTAAACGTTACAAAATGTCTACCTGGGGTCATTTTTCTTTTCAACGCTAGGTACGATAAGAACTAACAAATTGTTCAATTGTAATTAGAATAAAAATTTGTCACGTGATGACACAGATATATATATATATATATTTTTTTGAAAATATAACGAGAAGAACAATGTTGAAATTCAGTTGGATTATCTTAGAGACACCACTAAGCAAGCCAGGCAGGCATGCATGCATGCTAGCAGACAGTCCATGTATGCCAGAGAAATATTGGAATTAACTTGTTGACGGAAAAGCCCGAAGTAAGGTTAGGTCAGTCCGACGGGCAAGCCAAACCAACCGAAACCAAGCCTCATCCCGATGGACTTAGCAGATTAAGCGTTTCGCGCACGAGTTTGATCGAGTCTTCTAAGTCTTTCATTAAGGGAAACCAGGGAGGGTAGGATTATTATTACCGTAAGAAGGAGCTCGTCTTGTTTGTTAAACGAGGGGAGACGAAGAAAGGCGAAAAAGGGGTCGTCGTTGGTCGGTTGGTGCCGGCATGGTTAAACCGGATGGATAGGGTGGAGATTGTGACTCACACCAACCCAAATAAACTCAAGATACCTTTCAACGCTATGGTCAATCGATCTACAAAAATTTATTCAATACTGTTTTAACATTAATCTTTGATAAAGCCAATACCTAAGTCTATGTATTTTTTATTTGTTCAATATCAACTGAAATCTCATATACTTCGTGTCCAATATTACTGTCAACTAACAGGGAATACAGTTTGTGATATTTTGTTTAGGTATTGAACAGTCCACACAGTTCTTATATACTTCGTGTTCAATGTTACTGAATTTGGTTTTGATTCAAATGTTTGACAATTTTGTCAAGTAATAGGAACACTTGGGTATACAGTTTGTATTATTTTGTTTAGGTTACATTCTATTTTAAATCAAAGGTATTGAACAATTCAATAAATTATACAGTTGCTTTGTTTTCATCAGATAGAAAACAATCTAATTAAATCTGCGGTTGATATTGCTCAATGCTACGACAGATTTAGCATAAAAAAAAAACTGATCGGAATAAATAAGTTGAATAATAATAATAAAATAATACAAGTAAATGACGTTATATAGAATGAAAAATTTGTATTTAAATTTGAATAATAAATGGTATTTAACTAAAATGATAATTCAACATTGTTCTTAGGTACAAATCGCGTAAGGTCGGCAGCAAACGCAGCTGTAGATCATTTTGAGGTACACCAGGGTACCCATATATTACAGGTACGTAAATGTTAATCATAGATACTGAACTAAACCATAATAATAAACTTAAAAGATTAGATAAATATGTGGAATAAGTGTGTATGTATTTGAACGTTTCGTTATAGTCATTGGATGGTTTTGCGATGGCGGTTGCTGCTGATGGAAGGTTCCTGTACATATCTGAGACCGTTTCAATCTACCTAGGTCTTTCTCAGGTGAGAAACAATACTTTAAACCATATATCAACCTAAAGATTTTTAAATAACTTCACTGCAACTCATCCTAACCTCCCACTCTTTGACTCTTTCTCTCTTGAAAATGAAACAAAAAGGGGGGTAAAGTGAAAGGAATATAAAATTCAGGACTGAGGTAAAAAAAAAAAAAAAAGAAAAAGGAATAAAAGGAATGGTAGGTTAAGAAGACAACGAAATAATAAAATGAAAAGGAAACAAAAGAAAAAAGTAAAGGAAACTGTGAGGGACCATACACATACATGGGTTTAGCGGAAAGGCAAAAATAGTAGCATGGAAGTGACGAAGGAAAGCCAAAGACGACGGACTAAGAGGAGTAGGTGGTGGAGGAGGAGGATAAAGAGGGAAAACACGCAAATGATGGTACCTGCAGGACGAAGGTAGAACATAGAAGAAGAAGAAGAAGTATAAGAAGGAAAGAGTACTCTGTCGGAAAAAAGAAAAAGACGGATAGACAGACAGACAGAAAGAAAGAGAAAGAAAGAAAGAAAGAAAGAAAGAAAAGTTGATAGCGTGGAAGAAAAGGATAAGGAGGAGAGAGGTCAAGGGGGAAAAGAGGAGAAGGTTGTATGAGTTGGCGGCCATACTGGTTGGCACCAGGCATGATATAGACGAGGGAAGGATGGGTGGATGGAGGTGGAGGTGGTCGCATGCGGCTCACGTAGCCTCTGCACGGCGGCGTGTTCGCCATTCCTAATGCTCCGAGCTCGTGAAGGTAGTAGTAGAGTGGATGGGGAACACAGAGAGAGAGAAAGAGAGAGAGAGAGAGAGAGTTAGAGAGCAGCAGCAGCAGCAGCAGCAGAGGCAGCAGCAGCAGCAGCAGCAGCAAGAGGGAGCCATTCCGAGAGAGAGAGAGAGAGAGAAGTAAAGAGAAGGAAGAGGAGGTGGAGGTGGAAGGCGAGAAAGAGGGATATGGCGGGGGTAGGTGAGGGAGGTGACCGGTGTACCAGCTCGATTCTACGAGAGACTCTCGCGGAGCAATCAATAGGGTGTTTCGAGGATTCGGGAAACCGGTGGCAGCTAGAAACATGGCTGCCGCCATCAAGACCGAACCTTTCTTTATGTCTTTCAACTGTTTTTTTTTCCTTTCTTTCTTTCTTTCTTTCATTCTGTCATTTTACTTCCTTTTTCTAGCAGAAAACTAGCCACGGTGTCTACCAAAATGTAAGACGGCTCTATTTCAAGGGTGGTTCATCGAACGTGATACCAGGACACAGCTGCGCTCTGCAAACTCTTTCTTTTTCTTTCTAGCTTCAGATCAACTCTTTCTATATATATATAGTCTTTGTTAAATGGGGTTATCAAAAATGGCCGAGTATGAGAAGACTAGGAACCTTAGAAACAACCTTAGAATGAAACAACGAACGAACAAACTGTTATTCGTTTTTCCGATGCACTTATCGTACCTCGTCGTACTTACGTACATTTTAATACCAAGAAAAGAAGCGTGACCGACACAGACGTTGGGCTTACGCGCGTCATCATTCAACTTCGTTTATAGAATACAAATAAAGTCTTGTCTATGTATGTGTATATATGTACAACACTCTTTCTCTATCTGTTTTTCTATGTGTCCATACTTCTATGTATGTATATAGGAGGTATAGTAATTCGAGGAAGTATGTTATATGTGTATATAAATCAATATGTTAATCTAACCTAAACGTGTGTGATTAGTTTTTATTATTATATTTGCGTAAGGTTAATCAAAATAATATGTGAATTTCAGGTAGAAATGACGGGATCTAGCGTTTTCGATTACGTGCATCAGCAAGACCACGCCGAGGTCGCTGAACAATTGGGATTGGGATTGGCATCGTCCGCTACCTCTTCCGGTCCACATTCCTCTAGTTCCGGTCTTGCTTCTCCGAGTAGTGCGGCTTCGGAAGAACATGGCTCATCCTCTACAGCTAATCCTGACGGTACGTTGTTTAAATGAATTATTTATTATTGTTCAATAATAATCATTTGTTTTTGATTAATGTTTTTACAGTGTCTTCTTTGATGTCGTTATCAGCTAGTGGTCTTTACAAGGGTTATGATCGTGCATTTTGCGTGAGAATGAAATCCTCGTTAACGAAAAGGGGTTGCCATTTTAAATCTTCGGGTTATAGGGTAAGTTGAAATGTTTAGAAATAATTGGTTTTGTTTTATTGGTAATTGTATTTTATGAAATATAGGTCGTCCTACTGTTGTGTCGTTTGAGACCACAGTACACGTTTAGTCATACGAGAAAAACAGCACCGCCATTGATGGGTATGGTCGGTTTGGCTATTGCACTTCCGCCACCGAGTGTACACGAAATCCGATTGGAGACTGACATGTTTGTCACTCGTATCAATTTTGACTTTCGGATAGCACATTGCGAACCAAAGTAAGTTACCTGATGTTCTATATTTTTTTAATGGAATACCAAGTACCTCTCGAACAATATTATATTTTCATGCTGATAGAATATTTGATTGATTAGTTTGTTGTCTGACTTAATTGGATTATTATGAATCCTTTATATTTATTTATTCGGTCTTAATTATTTAGATTTTATGCAGATGAGCTTTTGTTGGATATTAAAATATTCAACCCTTTACACGCCATTGATTAAATTGCTTACTGATGCCATCTGTTAGTAGTTTTGTGTTACTACAAGAAGCAATCGTCGTTATATTAGAAAATATCGTGTTACCTATAAGAATTGGCAATTAATTTTCTTCTCAATAGATGGTGCTGACTAACATTATTATCAATGGGTATAAAAGGTTGCATATTTCGATAAAATAATAATTAATAAATAAATAATTCAATTTATGTATAATATGTAGAGGTTAGAAAATGGCTTATGATGTTGTCCAATTTTCTGTGTAGTTGTAATCATCTGTTAAATAATTAATAAATAAAAAGATTTATTGATGTTTGAATTGCAGGGTATCTGAATTATTGGATTATACAGCCGATGAATTAACGGGTAAAAATTTATATACCCTGTGTCATGGTGAAGATGCGAATCGTCTTAGAAAATCACACATAGATCGTGAGTTAACAATTTTATTTTTCCATAATTATTATTTATAGAATTATTATTATATTCTTATGATTTATTTTTTGTAGTAATCCACAAAGGACAAGTGTTGACGCATTATTATCGATTAATGAACAAAAGTGGTGGTTACACGTGGTTGCAAACATGTGCGACTGTAGTTTGCAATTCGAAAAATGCTGAAGAACAAAACATCATTTGTGTTAATTATGTAATAAGGTATGTATAATTAATATTAATCAATGAAACAAATAACAAATTAAACGTGTGTCCTATAAATTGTTGTTATTTGCAGTGGTCGTGAATACGAGAACTTAATAATGGATTGTTGTCAACTGGAAGATGGCGTTACTGGTGTTAAACGAGAGGATGCGACAGGAAATGATCCAGAAAATGGTTCACCTGATGCCGACAGAGGAGGTATATTTGTGTTTGTTGTCTTCCAAAATCGAATTCTTCAAAATTGATCGTTCGTTAGAAAAGACAGGCTCAGATTTTCTTCTTCTTTCTTTTTTTTTTATTCCAATTCAAAATTTATCATACAAATGTGTACTACGAGAATTTGGTTTAAAACTTTTTCACCACGCCATTAACCACGTGTACGTTGAAAAAATTAATATTAATTATTGACAGGTAAAAAAAAAACCGTTAATTTTTTAGTGACATTTCTTAGCGCTGGGACAAAGAGTATGATAGATAAAAACTTAGCTCTAGTTCTTGTTTTTTGGTTTTATTTAAAAATAAATTCGTGTTTAAAATTAGCAAATTATCGAAGTTACATTCCCTAACGAACTTTTGTTCCTTTGCAGGAAATGTCTGATAATGGTCAAAATTAGAATGCAACGGTACCTCCGTCGTCCTGATCTTCCGAACGATCCGGAAACACACGTGAAACGCCTGTAAGGTGCTCGCCCGTGTTTAAAATATATACATATATATATATTATTTATATCACACTACGTTTACAAGTCTTTTACTCTCTCTCTCTCTCTCTCTACCTCATCTTTCGATTCTCGTAAGCATAATAATTTCATGGCAAACAAATTACAAAAATAAAAGAAACTGTTATTAACTCGAAGACACTTAAATTCATTCAATCAAAAAAAAAAAAAAAATATATGATATTCACGTGTGTTTTCGATATTATCCACGTGAGAGAAATTAATAGAGTATCTCATGTCAAAAAAATTAATCGACACATACGTACAATTAATTATTAATTTTCAATATTAAAAAAAAAAAAAAAAACATACACACGAACAATTAGATGTTAGAAAAATTGATATCGTGTAACGTAAGAAAAAGTAATAAAAAATAAACATCAAAGTTACTTAACCCTTTTGTCACAAAAGATCTCACTGACCCCATAAAGGAGTCAGAAAACAGTTTCTATGAAACGATATTCCCATTGAAGCTTGCAATAGTAACGAAAGGGTTAAACTTAAATCAAAAAAATTAAGAACTTAACCTTAAAAAATAGAAAAGAGATCATCCCGTATAATTTCAGAAGGACGGAGTCGCGGAGGTCCGACAAATCAGCATCAAGAACATCCTCATCGTTCTCCGCCAGAAGATCGAGAGGACACCAGGGGTTCCGAGAGTGAGAAGAGAGGGAACAGGCATCACGACAGTATGTCTCAGTTGCAACAGGAACCGCAAGCAGCGATAGGGAATATCAGCACATTGGTGGTCAAGTTGCGTCGACATAAACGAAAGTTACATGAGGAGGAAAGTAGTTCGAATGAGGAGGATGAGGAGGAAGAAGTTACTGAAAAAGTGGCTAGCAATGAGAGGAACAATCCTTTGAGTCCGACACCTTCGAATAATTCGATTTCAACTAGCGAGCAAGTATTGTGTGCGACGAGTCCTAAATCAAGACGAAGTGGTGATGCAACAGCTAGGTCTGGGACGGCTGATGTCGTTGAAAGCGTTGGTGGTGTTGGTGGTAATAGTAATCCAGGTAGTCAGAACAATGTCGGGACTGATACTGGTCCTGGAAGCGTTGGTGGTGTTGGTACAACTGCTGGGACATCGGTGAAAGATTTGGAACAAGCAATGTCAAAGCATTTACCTGGTACTGCATTGAATAAATCCAATTCTCCGAGTCTTCATCAACCTACAGATTTTAGTACGGATGCGTTGTTGAAGCAACAGCAACAGAGAAGTACGATACAGTGGATAGGTGCTCATCATCATCTTGGTCATTTGAGTCCTCAACAATCGGCGACCGCACCTTTACCAGCTTCCGCACTTTTAAGGCAACTATACGCGAATCGAGAAAGCGTCATACGTGCTAACGTTCATGGGATAACTTCAGCTGGTGGTGCGAGGACACCTTCGTCAGGTGGATCTTATTATGCCAGTGAGACTGGACAGAATGGTCCATTACCGACACCTCCAGGTTCCGAAGGTTCAAGTACCTATGGAGAACATCAGTTCGTTTTAACGACACACAATCAAAAGGCTTCTACCGGTGGTAATAGTTGCGGAACCGATGCTTTCACGAGTTTAGTATCGTCCTATTCGACGGCAGGTGGTTATGCGGTTGATTATCATTCAGCCATGACGCCCCCGTCATCCGTATCACCTCGTGATAAGCAACAACAGCAACAACATCATCATCACCATCATCACCAACAGCAACCGCAGCAACAACAACAACAGCAACAACAGCAACAGCAGCAACAACTTCACCCAGTCAACGTGATCAGCTCGTACGACACCTCATCGGCTTATGGGGAACCCGTGTTGCGTCATCAATACGAACCCGCTCAACCTTTACCTTTGAAACCACAAGTCTACTCGGCTACCGTTCACCCGAGTGCCCTCGATGCTGCGGCAGCGTACGCCTCTGCTGGTCTCGGAGAACAAGCACAGTTTTATCATCACCCAGCTGCAGCTGCGGCAGCTGCAGCAGCTGGCTTTCATATCTATCATCCTTCTAACAAAGCTACGGCGAACAGTTGGTACGGTTCGACGTCCTAGTGGCGTCCTAGTGCTGTACGCGACACGCGTGTACTTAAATAATCATCCCAATTGTTCTAAACAACTAAAATGATGAACAATCGGACTTTGATGGGACTCTCTCTCCTCACACTCATTAACTCTCTCGTATGCATATCAATTCGAAGATAAAGAATAACAACGTGATCGATTTTTCTTCCCTTTACCTTCGAGTATTCCTTTTAAGAAAACAAAATGGAACCTTTTTTTTCGTTGATGAATCTAAACGATTTTAATTGGACGAGAACTATGATGAAGAATTGTCGAAGAAGTGTCTTCTCCTCGTCTCATGTAAATGGGTGCATGTAAACCCTCACCCCCGAGTCCTCAAGAAAAAATTGAATCCTGTTGTCATCCCCTTTCGTCTCGTACACACACACCATAAAGCAATGATAATTGTGCTGTGACTGTAATCCCCATAACACTTTTGTTTCTTAAACCATGCTGAACGGCCTGACTTTATTTACTTTAATCTTGAATAATATTGTGAGGTGTTGTTACGAGTTACGATTTAAATGGGGGTAAGGGGAGGAAACTTTTCATGACAACTAGATAAATTAGACTCTAGTTAAACCCTTTAAACATTGGGGGGTAACTTTTGTTTTAAAATGATTCTTATTATAATAGCTTGTGACGCATTTAACAATGACGTTTGCTGGACTTAACAAAAAAGAGACAAATTATTTCGTTTTCCTGAGGTGCTCTCTCTCTCTCTCTCTCTCTCTCTCTCTCCCTCTCTCTTTATCTTTTTCTTCTTTGTCTTAAGTTAAAAAAAAAAAAAAAAATAAATAAAAACTAAAGACAAAAATCGTGCAATATAGGTAAGCGAGAAAGAAGAAAAAAAAATGTCTGACTTTGAAAAAAAAGGGGTTTTTTTCTTTTTTTTAATATTATTATCTTTCGTTGTTGTTGTTGTTGTTGTTGTTGTTTATTTCTCGCACGTAGATGATGCAAAATGATTATTGTAATATAATTAATTAATTAATACGAGGAAATAAAATGAATAAATAAAGTTTGAAAATGATAAAAAAAAAGAAAATGAAAAAACAAGNAAAAAAAAAAAAAAAAGAAAGAGACGATGAAGGAAAATTTGAGATAATAATAATAATAATTATTAAAAAAAACTACTCATATTATTATAAACAATTAATTAATTATTATCTACGTTGGAGAACGTAGGGAGGGGTTTTAAATGTTATTAAAAAAAAACACAAAAAAAAATACAAGAAAAACATATATCAACAACAACAGCAAGAAGAGGAGAAAGAAGAAGAAGAAGATGAAGAAGATGAAGATGAAGATGAAGATGAAGATGAAGATGAAGATGAAATAAAATTCGTGCCAGCGTGAATCAGTGATTTGAACACGTGTGTATGTATCTACTATGTGGTTTTGTCTGATTAAAAGAAAAAAAAAATTCCAAATGGTGATAAAAATGATGGATTTTAAATAAATCAAATGAAATGAAAGGAACGAATAAACAAACAAACAAACAAAAAAATTAATAAATAATAAAGAGAAGAAGAAGAGGAAGGACTATTAATTAATAATTAATCATCGTTGTCGTTGATGCTATTATTGACCGGAACTACTGCGTCCTGACGATCGTTATTCGAATTATTATTATTATTATTATTATTATTATTATTATTAATATTAATATTATGTTTATAATAATTATTATTATAATTTTTATTATTAATTATTATTATAATTATTATTATTATTATATATTATATACTCGTAGTAACATTTATTTTTTTTTTTATACCAACTCGTATCGTTTTGCTCCTAAGTACCTCGATCGATAAATTGAATACACGTATGTGCGATATTGGTTGGATTTTTTTGTTTTTTTTTTCTTTTTTAATATCGATCGTTCAATTCTATAGAGAAAATAAATGAATGAATGAAAAGAAAAAAAAAATGATAAAAAAAAATATTACAAAAAGATAAATAAATAAATAAGATCGCGCGATAAAATACGTGTAGAAACTATCTCTCATTGCCAAAGTGAACTCTGAACTCTATTTCGACGAAATAAAAAAACTCTTTCTGTTTTAATAGAACATTATTATATACATATATATATATATTATATAAATATATAAATATATATATTATATATACATATACATGCATACATACATACATACATAACGACATGCATACTTGCATTCGTACTTGTACGAACCCAATCGCAAAATTTGGTGATTTTTGATCTTTCTTTTTGAATCCTTTGACACTTTTTGATCAATCGTAAAATTTTCATTTTCAATCTTTTTATTTTATAAACAAATAAACAAAAAAATAAATAATAATAGAGTGTTCAGTTAATTGAAATTAAATGTAAAAGTTACGGGATGATTTTTAAGTGATATTAAATTTTAATAATAATTAGGTCGAGAAAATATGATTGCAAAAAAAAAAAATGAAATAAAATTCCTCGGCCTCCTCGACGATGACGAAATAATATTAAAAAGGAAGGAATAATTAAAAAAATTAAATAAATAAATAAATAAAGAGAACGCATTTGTTAAAAGCACATTGTCAAATTGTTTACACGTTAAGATTAAATAAATAAATAAATAAATAAATAAATAAATAAATAAAATAAAATAAATAAAGATATGTATATTTACAGGTGGTGCGCAAACGTTGTCTCTTCTATGTACTGAATAGTTGTAAATGTAGATAACAAAAGAAGGAGACAAGTGTCGAGCACGAGATAAAAGAAACATTTAAAAAAAATAAAAAAAAAAAGATAAAAATGATAAGAAGATCGAGAAAATGTGTAAGGGAAAGAAATTTGACAAAAGAGAAGCAAAATGAAAAAAAAAAAAAAAAGAAAAATGAACAAGCAGAAAGATTACACTATAAAGAAATGGTCAAAAATGTTTGTTGGATGTAAAATCCTTTCTATTTGGGAAGAAGGTTCTATTTTATCGAATAACAATTTTTAATCGATAGTCTCACGTGAAATGCACACCGTGTAAAAAAAAAATAATAATAATAAGGGCTTAAAAAAGCTCTTTGCAATATTGTGTTATATTATATATATTTCTACCCATCGTTTTTCCGAGGTTTTTACAAATTCTGTTTCTGTTAGAATATCAGCAACCATGTAAAAGGAAAATACGATTTGTGAAATATACCTTTAAACGCCTAAAGTATATACGATTGTAATATATATATATATATATTTTTGTTTTGTTTTATATATCATTTCTTTAAAACAATATTATGATTTTAATAATATCATTTGTTCAATAACAAATCGTTCATCTTCAAAATGGGTAAGTAATAAACCAAATTAATTATTTAGAAACGATCAATATAATCCTAATTGTAAAATACGGTTTTTTTCCGAAAAGTAGTGAGGTTTTTTCCCGAAATTTAGGTCATACAACTGTAATACAACAATTGTTTAATCTATTGGTAATGCAATGAAATCAGTTTCTTTTTCATATCAAAGTTGGTAGTAATAAAATTGGAAAAATAATAATTTTGAGGTTAAAAGTAAGTATTGATAAACGTGATTAATGAAATATCTGTGCGAAAATAACTATAGTATTTTTCAAACAATAATTGAAAATAATTGTAAATATATTTAGTAATATTTTCAAGCGTTACATCTCTTGTTCTTTTTTGCTTAAACTAATTAAAATCTAACCACTTCCACCTAGACGATAATAGTATACTCTTTAAAGTTGCAATTTTTTTGTTTCCATCACATTTGTATGTTTTTATATTTGATTTATCTACTTTTAACACCGAATGGTTGAGGTCCCGACCAACCTAAAAAAAAAACAAAAATTAATGTGCAATCAAGAAAATATATTGTTAATTAATAAATAATTTTAAAAATACAAACTTCCTGCGCTGCTGCTAGCAAATGCAGAAGCTTGGGATCCTGCATTTGAAGATGGCCATCCAGGATTGATTATTTCATCCAAACTTTTAGCCGCGTTGATCGGCCAATTTCCGTTCAGTTGATGTAAAATATTCGGATCTGTAAAATACGAATGAAAATTATAAGAAATATGATAATAATTGTTTAATATAAATGAAAAATTATATAAAAATAGCAAACCTCCGTTAATTGCATACGACCCAGATTTACTGCTAGCAAAACTGGAACTCGAACTGGATGCTTGAGAACTGCTGAAAGAACCAGCGTAACTTCCTGCACTGGCACCTGCACTAGCACCTGCGAATGATTGAGCTCCGGCATTTGCTATTTGATGATTAAATTGACCATTTGGATTATTTCCATTGTCATTTGCAGAGTTAGGTGAATTTAAAAGGGTGTATGAAGGTTTTTTAATATTAGCGGTTCCTATCAACGAGCCTGTACCATGACCACCATTATTATTGTATGAATTAGGTGTGTTGAATCCAGAACTGGAAGCTCCTGCACTACTCGTTCCAACACTTCCAGATGTTGGGTTATGATGTGGGCCACCCTTAACACCTTGATTTGTATTTGGATAGGTTCCGGAAGATGAGATTCCTATTACTCCTGGTATTCCTGACGTTTGTTTCGATTTTGGAAATTGCACATTTGAATTTTGATCATTCGAAGAAGAAGGATTAGATGTTCCACTTCCGAAAGGTGTATTTTTGTTGCTATCAACTCCACTAGGGTATTTATTTACTGAATTTCCACTTGGAGTTCCAAAAAATGGATTGTTTTGTCCGATTGGTCTAACAGTTGATGGTGAATTGTTTTCTATATTAATACCAGGATGGATTGCGGTACCAAATGTCGAACTACCTGCACCTCCGCTTGATAAAAATGGATTACCAGCACCAATAGGCTTATTTGGCACATTATTTTGAATTGGAGTTACTCCAAGGGGAGTAACATGTTGGGATCCGAATGTGTTGGTTATGGTGCCATCTAGAAAAGGATTTCCATGGCCGATTGGTTTAACAGTGGTGCTGAGACTATTTGAGAAAGGTGGTGAACTAGTTGGATAAATGTTTGGTTTGGAATTAGGTTGTCCACCATATAGGAAAGGGTTTCCTGTATTAAATTGATAAGAATTTGGATTCCCAAAAGCAGATTGTCCACTTCCACTACTAGCTGATCCAAATGCTTGAGAAGAAATAGGTATGTTCTTTTGTAAAGGTGTTCCATCATCATTACAAGGAGCAGAAGATTCACCAGATGTGCTACCAGATCCTACACCAACGGTACCAGAAGGTCCACTAGGCACATTACCTTTATTGGGTTGTCCTATATTATGTTGATCATATGAATGGGGTTTATTTCCTAAATCAACGTTACCAGACCCACTACCGAAAGTTCCATGAGTTTGAGTAGGGGAAAGTGTGCTTCCAACACCAACATTACCAGATCCACTTCCATATAATTGTGTTGGTATCGGTTTTTTTCCAACGGGTCCACTGCCTGTTGATCCATACGTTTGACTGGGTATTGGTATATTTTTTTGCAAAGGTGTTCCTTCATTTGAGCAACCAGAAGAAGGTGATCCAGAGCCACAACCAGATCCACCACCTACGTTACCTCCGGGTCCACTTGGCAAATTACCTGCATTCGGTATGCCTGTATGTTGTTGATCATACGAATGTGGTTTATTTCCAAAACCAGCATTACCAGACCCACTACCGAAAGTTCCATGAGTTTGAGTAGGAAAAGGTGTGCTTCCAACACCAACGTTACCAGATCCACTTCCATGTACTTGTGTTGGAATCGGTTTGCTTGCAACACCTAGGTGACCGGTTCCACTACCTCCAACTCCATACGTTTGACTAGGAATTGGCGTATTCTTTTGCAAAGGTGTTCCTTCATTTGAGCAGCCAGAAGAAGATGATCCAGAACCACAACCAGATCCACCACCTACGTTACCTCCGGGTCCACTTGGTAAATTACCTTTATTCGGTAACCCTGCATGTTGTTGATCGTATGTATTTGGTTTATTTCCAAAACCAATGTTACCAGATCCACTACCAAAAGTTCCATGCGTTTGAGTAGGAGAAAGTGTGCTTCCAACGCCTACATAACCTGGTCCACTTCCTGCAGTTCCATACGTTTGACTAGGAATTGGAGTGTTCTTTTGCAAAGGTGTTCCTTCATTTGAGCAACCAGAAGAAGGTGATCCAGAGCCACAACCAGATCCTACACCACTGGTACCAGAAGGTCCACTTGGTAAATTACCTGCATTTGGTAATCCTGTATGTTGTTGATCGTATGAATTTGGTTTATTACCAAAGCCAATGTTACCAGATCCACTACCGAAAGTTCCATGAGTCTGAGTAGGAAAAGATGTGCTTCCAACACCAACGTTACCAGATCCAGTTCCGTATAATTGTGTTGGTATCGGTTTCTTTCCAACACCTACGTGACCAGTTCCACTATTTCCAACTCCATACGTTTGACTAGGAATTGGTGTGTTCTTCTGCAAAGGTGTTCCTTCATCTGAACAACCAGAAGAAGATGATCCAGAACCACAAGCAGATCCTGCACCTACATTTCCTCCGGGTCCACTTGGTAAATTAGCTTTATTCGGTAATCCTGTATGTTGTTGATCGTATGTATTTGGTTTATTTCCAAAACCAATGTTACCAGATCCACTACCGAAAGTTCCATGAGTCTGAGTAGGAAAAGATGTGCTTCCAACACCAACATTACCAGATCCACTACCATATACTTGTGTTGGAATCGGTTTGCTTCCAACACCTAGGTGACCAGTTCCACTACCTCCAACTCCATACGTTTGACTAGGAATTGGTGTGTTCTTTTGCAAAGGTGTTCCTTTATCTGAGCAACCAAAAGAAGATGATCCAGAACCACAACCAGATCCACTACCTATGTTACCACCGGGTCCACTTGGTAAATTACCTTTATTCAGTAATCCTGTGTGTTGTTGATCGTATGTATTTGGTTTATTTCCAAAACCAATGTTACCAGACCCACTACCGAAAGTTCCATGGGTTTGAGTAGGAAAAGGTTTGCTTCCCACACCAACATTACCAGATCCACTACCGAAAGTTCCATGAGTTTGAGTAGGAAAAGGTGTGCTTCCAACAGCAACGTTACCAGATCCACTTCCATATACTTGTGTTGGAATCGGTTTGCTTCCAACGCCTACAGAACTAGGTCCACTACCTCCAATTCCATACGTTTGACTAGGAATTGGTGTGTTCTTTTGCAAAGGTGTTCCTTCTTTTGAACAACCAGAGGAAGTCGATCCGAAACCACAACCAGATCCTACACCTACATTACTTCCCGGTCCACTTGGTAAATTACCTTTATTCGGTTGCCCTGTATGCTGTTGATCATACGACTGTGGTTTATTCCCTGCATTTAAACCACCATTGTATCCACTCTGTAAATTCTGTCCACTTCCTACAGATGTTGATTGGTATTGTCCTGTTCCATCTATTTTACCAATACCACAATTTCCATCCAAACTCTTACATCCCGGAGTACCTTTATTTTCTCCAGTGTTGAAACTGGGTGCAACACTGCCTTGTGGTAACTGTGTCTGACCAATTTTTACAGGACCTTGATGTAAATTAGAGTCAGTCTCACTTGTTGAACATCCTCCTCCAGATCCACTCTTAGAACAACCACCATTAGTACCACCTACGCTTCCCAAATTCGTTTGACTTGGTGTTGGACTACCAAATGGACCTTTATTCGCATTTCCATAATTACCACCAGCACCCAAAGTAGGTGCAACAACTCCAGGAGTGCCTACATTCTTATTATCATTCTCTTTCTTCTTATGGAAATCACTCGGGTTTATTGTAAGATGTGAAAAATCTTTCGATGCACCTGCATTTGGATGTGCAAATGGATACTTCGTACTATGTTGATAATCACCATTATTATTATTTGAATTTTGATTATTAGCTCCAGTTAATCCAGTGTTACCATAATTGTTGTTACCCTGTCCTTTGTTACCACCCGGTGTGTATGCACCTTTATCATTTTCTTGATCGTAATCGTATTGATCGGTGTTTCCTACTTTATATACACCCGGTACTGTCTCTTCTTCATGTTCCTTACCATCTCCACTATTGTCATGTTTATAATGATGTTCAGGTCTGTATTGACCATCATCGCAATCATCGTCTTCTCCATGTGTTTCCTCATCCTTTTCTTCAGGTTGTTCATCATAATTATCGTAATCCCATTTTTCTTTGGTATGTGCACATTGAGAGCAAGGTGACTGAGATTTATGATTATTGTGAGCTCCTTTAACTCCACTAGAACCTTGATGATTCAATCCAAACTTATCAGAACCCGGATGAATTCCTACAAAGCTTCCAGAACCAACAGAAATACCTTGCTGATGAGTTAATCCATGACTCGTACCGTCTGGATTTTTCGAAGGAAATGCACCACCGGTAAATGCATTCGCAGAACTTATTGCACTTGCGACAGATCCTGTTGCTTGTGCATTACTCGATGCACTACCTAAAATAAATACGAATAAATACGAAATTAAATTTGAGAATGAAATAAATATCAATGCAACATACTGAATGCTGAAGAACTACTCCCTGCAAAGGATCCAAATCCTCCTAAAAAAAAAAAAAGAAAATCAATCATTAGAAAATATAATTGATATCAATAATGAATGAAAAAATGAAACAAAGTGCACGTACCTGCTGTAGCAAAAGTTGTAGCACATAATAAAACAATGATAGAACATCTTAAATAAATATTGTCCGTCATATTATTATTTCAATCGTTTATCGTCTAAGAATAACTGCAAAGTATACAAGACAATGGTAGAATCATTACTGAAGACATCCTGTTTGGAAACTTGTATATATATAAGGATGATACTCATAGTGAAAGGATTGGAGTTTAGCGATACGATCATCGGAGTCAACGTAAATCGACGATAACATGTGGGTGGCAATGAATAATTATTATTTCATTCTTACCAATAGTACACGTAGAACACTTCGTAATGTAATCGGTAAGACTGGCGCTAAACAACTGGGATCACAGGATACGTCATCGATCTTCATGGAGTTTCCCAAAGCTAACACGTTTGATTCATGTCACGCTCGTGTCGTCAAGTTGTGATCGCAGAACAGAGAATGCTTATTCCTCTTCGTTCGCATTTCTTTAAATAGAAGACATACAATAAAAAGACTCACAAACTGGTTTACAGCATTCCAAATATCCTATAAGGTGTTTTTAAAATCATTATTTATATATTCATGATCAATCTGAAAATATATTCACTTATGATATCGACCATTTTTGGTTAAACCGCAAATACCACAGGCAGTTTCATCAGGTTTAGAGCATCGTTATTTTTAGAAATAATTCTTGTGGAATTTTCGATACTTTGTGAGAATATTAAAAAGAAGAAAGAAAAGAAAAGAAACAAATTGATTGAATTATAATTTTATTTGAAAAACACTGTAGAGACGTTAGGATGTTTTCGTTGAAGGACATCTTTCCTTTCTACCTTTCGCATTGACAATGAGTTTAAAACTTGTTATATGCTATTAACTTATGAGTGGGTGGTTATATTTACCATTTTAATTAAGCTGCTTATTTTTTTTTTTCTAAAAAAAAAAAAACAAAAAAAAACATTTACATTCTTTGTGTATTCTAAGATGATATTTGGCATTTACGGATTTAAATAAACAATTTGCTCTTACTTAACATTTGTTCATTTATCAAGAATAGAGTATTTTAAGAATGAACATATTGTAATAATTCTTCTGATAAGATTGATCTATTCAATAGAAAGCTATAATTACATGTACGAGTTGTTTATGTATATGCATTTAACATAATTCTTGGGTTTTCAATGAGTCAGCTTTATTGTAATGCTAAGATAGGTCCGGTATCCATTTGCATATTTTCATTTTAATACTTTGGGTAATTGAAAAATATTCATTTTACATCTTAGTTCATAAATTTACATGTGTAATAATAATTTTATCATTTATCATTAAAATATTATTATAATTAAAATAAAAAATTACTAATGAGACAAATTTCGTACAACTATTATAAAAAAAAAATGCTGTTTTATCTCGTTGTAATTTTTACAATTATTTGATCTTTTCAATTATCGATATATTATCGATAGATGTTAAATGAAAATACTTTAACGTAAAATATTATCAAATGATTATTTTCAATATTAATTTATAATTATTTCAACAATAATTGTACAGTAGTCAATTTGATTTAAAATAAAATCGAACTTTCTCTCTCTCTCTCTCTCCATTGATTTTCGTAGTTATTATATCAGTGTTTATCTTAACAACAAATAAATATAAATATTTTCTAATTGATAATTAATAAAAAAAAACCAATTTTTACATTAAAATAAACATTGCATAATTATTAATTAAATTGAAAACGAAATAATACGAGAGATTCAATAAACAAATGTATTTTTATCGATATGATAGCTCGATAATCGACTTATCCATTATTCGACTTGTAGTTCATATTTTGTCCGCACCTGTCGCTGCAGTCATCACGCGTTACTTCCAACCGGCACACAGTGTTCAGTCTAAAACACAATACTTCTAAAAATGGCTTCGTATTTCCGTGTAAAACGAAGACACGATGAAGAACCATCGAATGTTTTACTTATTGCATGTAAAAAAAGTAAAACTACTGAAAATGAAGAAGCCGAAAGTGCAAGCAACGACGAACCGGTAACCGCAGTTGTCAAATTTGCTGGAACAATCACAGAACATGTAAGTTTTATAATTAAGGTTATGCTTTTGTTTGAAAAACATGCACCACTGTGTGTCTCTGTGTGTGTGTATGTGCATCTATAGAATAATGAAAAAAAAATAATAATATTATTTAAAAAATAGGATGAAGATTCATTCAAACGTATGGCACAAGCAGTTAAAAGAATTGAATTGAAAGAAAATTTCAAAAAACACTTGGTCGATGTTAAAAATATGCTACGCACACAAATTGCAAATAATTCTATTCAAAATAGATACAAGATAGTTAGTTATTATCGTTCAAAGAATGAATCTAATGCAGATGAATCAGAAAATAATATGACTGTAATAGACATTGAAGATTCTACACCGTGTTCCTGTGAGTGTTCTTCTGTTGCTGTTGATGAAAATGATTCAGAAGCAGTAAGTAATACCATTTGCATTTAACATGATTATTTACTTTGAAAATTATTCACTGTATATATATTTGATTTATATTTTAGGTTAACAATTATGTATACGACTTGTATTATACTGAACATGGTACGATTAATATAGACGATGATGTTTTAGTATACCTCCAAGGTATTGAAGAAGAATTGGTTTATGATATTGAAGAAAATGATGAACCAGAGTATTCATCTGATTCCAATTCTGAATCAAGATGGAATGATTATCCTGATACTGATAATGAAGAAAATGAAGAAAATGAAGGTGAAGATGGTGAAGATAATTATGATAATAATGATGATGATGATGATGATGATGTAGATGTAGATTATTTAACTAAAGATGTCCACAGATGTCATATAAACGATGACAATGAATTAGATTCAGATTCTAGCATAGATGATATTATTTATACCATTGATCTAAAGGATGTTGAATTATATGGTTATGATTATGCAAGGTATAAAGCAAGAACAAAAACTAATTTTGCTATGGGTAATTACAGACATAATGATGAATTACAATTTGCTTTTGAAGATATCGATGAGACTATAAGTGGTGATGAAGCCAATAATAGTACATCTTTACATGATACTTAAAATCATGTAAAGAATTATATCTCAGAACCTGTTTTATTTTATTTTATTTTATTTTTTTTTCATTTCAATAATATCAGTATTGTTTAATTTACAATGATTTCAAATAATTACTGAATCATTTTTGTCTTTTTTTTTTATTATTATTATTATTTTTAAAAAAATATACAAATAATATTTTAGTTTGGCATTCCAGAAAAGAAAAAAAAACAAAAAGAGAGAGAGAGAGAGAGAGAAATTTGTAAGATAAAGACAAATTATTATCATACATATTGTTTCTTTGGCAAGCATCAATTGTTCCTATTTGTGCAGTAAATAGTGTGCATTGACTATCTTCATTTATAGTGTTATATAACATTCAAAATGAAAAAAAAAAATAAAAAAAGAAATAGAAGAAATGAATTATTTTTGTTAATAAAAATACCAAAATCAAAATGAAACATTCTATTTCAAATATAATCCTATATAATCAACAATTCCTCTTAGGCTTTAATTTAATTTGTTTGATTTTTGATGAGTTACCTGTAAACAAAAAAAAAATAGTAATTTATGATTTGTAAAGGGTTTGTTGTAGAATTTTATTCGTATGTATGTATTATATATTTATTACATATTTATGTATAGATATATATATATATATATCTTGTGTGTAAAATTCATCTATCAAAATAAAAACAATAAAGTAAGCCTACCATCGATAAATAGTTTTCAGATAAAAGGAAGATGTTTCTTTTCTTTTTTTTTCTTTTTTTTTTTTTTTTTTTTTTTTTTTTTTTTTTTAAACAAAAACATGAAAATAAGATTCCAACTTGTTTTCTTATTGAAAAAAAAAAAAAAAGAATGATATATAACGCTATGTCACATGTTAATTAGGAATATTTTATTAACGCAATGGAAGTACCGGATAAGAGATTTATAAATTGGTTTCTTTGTTTTTTTCTTTCTTTCTTTCTTCCTAGCAACTTAAAGTCTTCCGCTATGTGACTTTTTTTTTTTTTTATTTGAGAGATTGTGTATGCATGATAAATTCAGACCATTTTTTCTTCTTGTTGTTGTTTTGATTTCTTTCCTTCGTTATAGGAAATTATTAATAATAATAATAATAATTGTTATTAATAAATAACATAACAAGAATACTCTCACGAAACTATTATTAATAAATTTAATATATTCAATTTGAAATTGATCAAAATAGCATCATTTTGAACACTTTAATGGCCGCTCGCACAACATGTGTGTGATGATAGTCGAAACAATGGCTATATATATATATATATATATATATATATATATATATATATTTTTAATTATATATAAAAAATTAAATTTGTTGTCTTTTGTTTTATGTCAATTTCTTCGTGAATAACAACAAAGTAGTTTTTTTTATTTTTAAATTAATTCTTGACAAAATATTACCGAACACCTGACGACGTTTCACTGCGTACACGTGCGGCCATTAAAGTGTTAATATGCTTAAAAAAAAAAAAAAAAACAAGAAAATATCAAAAAATATTTAAACAGCCAATGATAAAATCTCGTTTTCTAAATCCACATCACAAACAGGTTCGTTAGTAATTTAATTTAATGAATATTTTGGAAAATCCTATCGAACGCGTTTTCTTTTTTTGTTTCTTTGTTTGTTCAACACGATGATGTCTTCGCACGAAGAAAATTCATGTCTTTTATCATTATTATTATTATTTTTTTTTTTTTTATTATTTAATGAACTCGTCGTATGATATGGGTAGTACTGCGTATACACGTAAATTAATCTTAATTCTAATTTTTTTCTTTTTTTTTTCCCTTTACATTTACGCGCTCGCAATGAGAGTCGTGTTACTTGTGTACAAGTACCTCGCGGTGCTTTTCTTTCTTTCTTTCTTTCTTTTTTTATTTTTATTTTAGATTTTAAGTATATATGCATGTTTTTGTATAAATAAAAAACAAAAAAGATGTTTTTTTTATGCATCTGTTCCGTGTATAATAATACGTATGAATATATCGTACGTAAAAATCAATTTCATAAATAAAACAATTTCAAATGAAACACACACATACATACATACATAATAATAATAACGCAATAATTCATAAATGTCATTGTAATAATTGGTAATGTAAATGTAAATGTATAGTGTAATGTTTAAATGTGCGGAGACAAGAAAAATAAGATTCGAAATAATAGAAAATTATTATTCTAAATAATAATTATATAATGCTTTTTTTTTTTGGCAAACTCACTTTACGTTCCTGGAACGGTTATCGATGCACTAAATTACCCAACAAATGTGAGTGCGCCTTCTCGTATTTACACTTACACGTTTACACAGAAAATATGTATGTATGTATATATATATATATATATTAATTCAATAATTAATTATTGAATATATTTAATTGTTTAATTTTAAGGATAACTGAATGGCTCGTTTTAACACATTTCACATCTTACAATTCAATTAAACAAATGTAATTTGTTATTCGGGGTAGTTTAAAAGTCTCTTACAAACAATTAAACAACATTGTACAATAAACAAATTATATATTTTTGTATTGAACAATATCTTTAATGAAATGGTTGAATATTTTTCTTTTTTTTTTTTTTTTAAATAATAATAATAAAATAATTAATAATACGAATTTTTTTTTTCAGTTATTCTTAATTATACTGTATGAACGTGTACGTGAGCTTTGAAATTCGTCGACGTTAAAATTAATTAGATTCAAAAATTGAGATTGATATTTTGAATTATTTTTAAAGATCATCGTTTCTACCATATTTGTTATTCTGTTTTGTTGTTGTTGTTGTTGTTTACCATAATACTCTACGTTTATCTACTGTACAACATTTTACATTCAACTTGTATTCATCAATTTTTTTTTCTTTTTTTTTTTATTTAACCTTAGGTATGTCTCGATAATTATTTAATTAACTATGCTACGAGATTATTTGAATAGTCATGAGATTGCACAACTTTTTCTTTTCTTTTCTTTTTCTTCCCATTTTTTTTCTTTTCCCTTTTTTGTCTTCCTCAGTTTTTAAAAATCGTCGATCGTCGATCGTGTGAATTCGCACCTGAAGATTGTAAGCACAGCGCATCAATTATCATTATTATTATTATTATTATTATTAATATTATTATTAATATTATTATTAATATTATTATTATCATTATTGTTATAATTATTAATTATTAATATTTTAATATTTATTATTATCTTGTTTAAATTGCAATTATTTTTTTATATACAAGAAGAATGATACGTTTAAAAAAAAAAAAAAAACCAAAAAAACAAAGTGCATTGCCATAATCGATCGTTTTATGATTTTATAATAATTTTGTTCATTTAAATTAAAATTGCATTCAATAATTATCGTCGAGATAAACACGATTCTGACAAAACAATTTACGATCGATCGTATCTACGGCAAAACACACACTTTTATTCAATTATTAATTATTATTATTATAATTATTATTATTATTATTGTTATTATTATTATTATAATATTTTTTTTAATATTATTAATATTATTATTATTATCGTTCGCATAAATTTCTTCTTTTTATGAATCCGATAAGTATTTGTATGTACACAATATTGATGCAATTGTAAATCGGCTTATCGTGTAAGTACGAACAAATTCCCTGGATCGACAAAAAATCACATGATGGTAGTCAACTAAGTCGGTTAATTTATAGTTTAATATATAATTTGTTTGTTTAACAATAAACACACAGACTCGTCGTCGTCATCATCAGCATCAGCATCAGCATCGTAGATGTTWTTTGTTTTTATCATCGTCAAAATGTCCAATTAAAAAAGAAACTAACAACAACACGTCTAAAGTACGGATGCCTCGGTTCTACCAGTGGGCGGAGTTGTAGCAGCATGGCTACTCGAATTATTATTATTATTGTTGTTATTGTTATTACTCGCTTCCCCCGCATGACTCGAACAATAAAATTTTTTGTGCGCTATGAACGTGCTCAAGTAATTGAAACTAATGTCGCACGATCTACAATAACGTGGACCAGTCTTATTAGGGTCGAGACTTTCCTCGGGTGGTGGACTTTCTTCACGTTCCTGTTTAACTTTACTGGCCGTCACTGTTGTTGCGGCCGGGGGTGGTGGTGGTGGCGGTGGTGGTGGCAAAATAGAAGGCTGAGGACTTTTACGGATCTCACTTTTACCATTGATTTGAACCTCAGCTGGTATTTCTTCTGGTGTTGTTGCAGCAGCTGGTTCTGGGGTTGGTAAAACTGCTTCGTCATCTAAGACGCACGTTATGTAATTTTCCTCCTGTAAAAGTACAGTTTGATTGGTTCACAATTTTTCATGTTGTACAATACATGCATGTGTATGCGTGTTTTGACTATACCTGAAGATCCGTGCCACGTTTCTCAAAGTGCATTCTTATGTGCGTTCGCATACCACGTAAGGTATTCCCTTTGTAACGACAAATCGTGCACCTGAATGCTTTAACACCTTGATGAGCATCCATGTGACGTTGTGCTGCACCGGCCGTTGGACTGACAGCACCGCATACGGGACACCGCCAACCACCGGTCGGTCCCCCACTACAAGTGTGCGTACTACCTGCTTCTATTATTGCCTAAAATCATATTTACATTCTTAGTGATGTTTTTGTTCAATAAATTCTTCGATTATTTCAATTGGTTGATTAGTTACCTTGCATTTCGTGCACCGAGAATGATGATCTTGCGATTCGGGCCTCTTCGGACAGTAGAAAGCTTGATGAGCTACGAGATTATCCATGGAAGCGAATTTAATACCACATGCTGCACAGATTAGTTGAACCAATGGTGGTGAAGGGGTGCTAGGTGGTGGTGGACTATTACTAACAGTTGTTTCCCTTGCTTGACAATAGTGTTTCTTGTGAGCGACGAAATTCTCGTGTCGACAGAAGACGATGTTGCATTCTTTGCATCTGATAAATAAATCAACAATCAATGAATATCTTGATGACTGAATAGTTTGTTGTTTTGAAATTGAATCGAATAGAAATACTCACCTAGATACACCATGTTTAACGAGAACACCAGGTACGGGTACAGGAACAGGAGGAGGTGGTAACTCGGTCAATCTAAGAGCTAATTCTGTTTGAGTGGTGGTTGGTGGTGCGGATCCGGTACTGCTGCTTTGATTCGTACTAATAGACCTTGCTCTTGGACTGGCACTACCTCTAGACGATCTTGGACTACCCGGTGGTGGGGGAAGCGAGGTTGGAGCTGGCGAAACTCTGTTCTCTTTTTCATCCTGATGTGTTGTCGGTGATCTTCTAACACTGAGATCGAGAGGCGTAGATACAGATGGTGATGTGGATGAACCAACGAGGGATGCAGGCGTGGTAGGTTTGTTGGCTGCTCTAAGGACGGCTGGTGGTTCGGTTACGGTATTTGTGCTTGCTAATCCTCTCATCATTGGTTGCAAAGATCCATTTGGCAGTAGAAAACAGGCCGTGTCGGGTGCAGGAAGTGCCGATGCAGCTAATACACTGGCACCGCGTATGAGGGAATACGGGACGATTAGAATCGGATTAGTTGGTAATGCCAAACATGGCTGAGGTGGGGGCGAATCGCCAGGACTTGAACTTGTAGGTGGGGAAGCTTTTGCTGAGGAAGAAGATGCTCCTGTTGATACTGGAGGTGGTGGGGGTGGTGCACCGTCTTTGACAACGTGCCTGGTACTACAATAATGCGTTTTGTGTGCCCGATATGTCTTCAATGAATTAAATCTGATGTCACAGTTACGACAGTATCTTTCAGCTTCCTCGTTTAAGGAACCGTTCGATGCGTTCGTAGAATTGTTTCCTGCCGTAGTTCCTGTCGTAGCTGATGGTGGTTGTACCGTTGGAATCGTAGGTGGTGCTGGAGAAGCCGAATGCATTCGCATATGTCGATTCAACGAGACTTTCTTGTCAGCACTGTATGAACAATGCGGACAAGCATAAGCTTTCCTAACTTCGAACTTGTTCGACTTCTCCTCGTCTTCGTCATTGGTAGCATCATCTTCTAAACGCGGTCGATGGGCGCAATAAAAGGTACGATGAGCCTCTAATGTGCTGGCCGAACTAAAACGAATACCACAGGGTGGACAGTAGAGGGGAGCCGGTCTGGCAGGTTCAACGGTGATAGTTTCTTTCCCGTCGGTTGGTAGAACGAACAAACGACCCGATGCAATCGCTGAAATAACAATTTGAATTTTTACTATTATCACCTTTTAGCCATCTAGTCGTGTCACGTTGATAAAAATCAATTGAAATAACCGAGGTAGGAGGAATAGAATCTTTTCGATGTAAAGAAAAAGAAAAAAAAAAAAACAAATTTCTAAGCAGATAAGATTTTAGGGGATTTGACCGTGTTATCGACTAGGATATCGATTTCTTTGTAGTTTTCGAGATCTCTAAAGATAAATTTACCATTCTGCAGGCCGGCAGGTAAAGGTGGGCCGGGATTAGGCGGGGAAGAAGCATTCTCAGGCTTGACGGTAAGCGCTGCTACGGCAGCAGGCCGAAGTGCTGGATCCGTCGCTAGACTAGCATTCAGTCTCAGTCTTGGTGCTACGTCCTCTTCGAGTTTCATCTTTTTTGGATCTGGTGGTGCATCCTCTACGATACAACTCGATGTTGTACTCGTACGTCTCGTAGAATCTTCGCTGTCTCTTCTCGCACTTGCTTCTCTTCTTCTTATCAATGAAGTCGATGAGGAAGACGGTGGTTTTTGTTGACATTCTTCGTCTTTTACTATAACTATACTCGACGATGATTCCGAATCGTCGATTTCCTTAGGACTCGATTCTCTCGTTAATCTTGACAATACCTGACGATCTCTTTGCGTTTCTCTCGTTATCTAAATCAAAATAATCATTTTGACGATCAGCATTAATTGTTTAAATTACTGTCACACAATTGTAATGTACATTTGTCAAATTATACTTACTTCTCCGGTGAAACTAGTTATTCGTTTTCGATCGTTCTCCTTAAAGGCAATTAATCCTTGCCTAATATTGTCAGCAAGTGAATTAAAGACTATACTATTAGATGAGGAAGAACTAGCATTCAGTCTAGGTGGTGGTGGTAAACTAGAATCCTCCTCAACATTAACTGCACCAACTGGACTAGAAACAGCTGATCCACCACCCTCGACGCCGCTGCTCACCGATGGGGTTTTTTCAGAGTCGCTCCAATCCTCATCCTCCCCTGAAAATAAACAAACACCATTTTTCAATACACCCACGTTAATCATAGTAATTCGAATTATATTTTGAATAATAAAATAAAAATACATTTATAAATAAATAATCGTCGACGATGAGATATGTAAGATTCTTTAGTAACAACCATAACCTCTCAAAATTATTTCATACAAAAATACGTGACGGAAAATAAAACGATGCGTCTCTTTAGACGTCCGAAGCTCTAATGGCTTCTCGCCACGCTACACTCAATTCCCCTCTATTCTATCTTCTTCTCTCTCTCTCTCTCTCTCTCTTTCATTGTAGGTTCACCAGCACCCTTCGAAACCTTTGGAAATCCCCTCTCCATGTAATACACACACAAAATGATCATTCTTACGTATATTACTACGGAACTAACTCGAATGAGGGGTTAGTGTTGTTGATGCTGATGTGTTGGTACTACTTTTAGAATGGGTAATCTCTTTCTCAGAGTCCTGCAAAGAATCGATAAGATATCGACGTTTATCTGATTAATGATACTCCAGTATTGAAAGCTTTATGATTATTCCTCAATTCGAAAAGATCTGATCAAAACTTAACCAAATTTTAGGTCATATTTGTATTGAATTGAAATAATAAAATAATATTTGTAAATGATGAAATAGAGAAAGAGGATGATGACTTCAATGAAGGTCTAGAGCAAAGGCCAGGAGAACTCACGTTGAAGATATCAAGTATTGGCATCAATAGTCTCCTTCGTGTTCTCTCTCATCTCTCATCTCTCTTTCTCTTTCTCTTTCTCTAAATAAGTGTTCATCGATGAAGAAAGAAAGATGGCAAGGAACGTTTTCTTCGTGCTAACCATCTCATTCTTTTTATTTCTATCCTTTTCAAGCGTAATACTGTTGCTCTTAACCATTCCTCTTTCTTACTCTGTCTCTTTTATACACCAACAGTGATTCTTAATTGCGCGTGCATGCGAGTTCAACAGTGATCGAGAAAAGGGCTGCTAAAACACAACTACCACCTAGTGCAAAGAATTGCGCGCGTCCACACAACAACAACAACAACAACAACAACAACAACAAACACCATCACAACTATCATCACTGCACACATATACAAGGTTCTTTCTCTCCCACGAGTAGTACGGTCCGGCTTTTACCAACCACCTTCGCTCGGGGTGTAATATATCTCGAAAGGGGAGGGAGAGGGGCAAACACGGCCGCCATTAACATATCCGCGAGCCGATAAGCCTTTCTTGGAACCGATACCGCGCCCGAGTAGTCCACCACCACTACCACAATGTCCTCTCACAGGGTTTTATACTTATATGTTAGAAACGGAACCATACCAACACACATACACACATGAGGAGTATCGTATAGGAAAAGGGTTGGGTTGGGTTGGGTTGGGTGAGTGGCTAGTAGAATGAGTGGGGTGCTAGTAGTTGTGGGTGGGTTTTAGTCGCGGAAGCCACCACCCAGATTTACACCTTCCCTTCTTTTATTCGTACTTTGCTTCTTTACTTTTTAAATCGAACCTACGACACCCCCCCCCACCCCTACAAAAACACCCTAACCTCATTCCTCTTCTTTTGTACAAAATATTGTTTTTTATTTGTTGGAATGTTTTTTTTGTTTTTCAAAGATTTTCTTTGAATATTTAAACGAGACTTATACAATGTCCTTTTTTGTTCTTTCCAAGACTTGAACGGTTGGGTTTGTTCGAAGTGGATAAGACAATTACTCCTTTTGTTAGGTTATGTCTGTTTCAAGATAAGACAATACCTTCTTTTGTGATTTATCTTGAACTTTAAATTAAATGACTAATCTTGTTTGAAACTGACTAGATTATTTTATTTAATAATAACTTTTTTTTTTGTCACATAATTTTTCTTTTTTTTTAACCATTTATTTAAACTCGAACAAGTTCAGAAGTTTATTTGATGTAATACGTGTGTCAACAAATCTATTTAATTGAAATATATATAAATAAATAAATCTTATATAAGAAGATTTTAATTAAAGATAAACATTGTTTTAGATAAAAAAAAAAAAAAGAAAAGAAAAACTATTAAGGTTTGAAACATAATCAATTTTCTTTTGAACATACGTTACGTTATTTATTTTACTTTACTTTAAAAAAGCTTGAACTATAAAAGATCTCGTGTGATTTTTTTTTTGTATTGGTTTCTTCTTTTTTTAAGATGAACGATAGTTTGGTCTATTAGAAAAAAAAACGTTAGGAAAAATCACGTGAAAGATTTTTTGCGTGTAAAACTATGAAACAATTATATGTAAAAACAATTTTACAAGGAATGCAAAATGTGAAAGTTTTACGACAATTTTTCAGAGTGGAAAAAATTATTACACGTTTTTCCTTTTTTTTTCTTTTTTTTTTTTACATTGCGTTTAAAGGGGTAATTTTCTTTCAAGTTTTTACCACGTGTACTTTCTCTCTCTCTCTCTCTCTCTCTCTCACGTACTTTTTCTTTTTCTTCTGGTCACGTAAAAGTAACAATAACATACCACATCACGCGTAATGATTAACAGTCACGTGTTTCTAAGCGACTTGTCAAAATTTGACACGCCTGTTTCTCTATTTTTTTTTTTTTTTTTTTTACCACGTGTACTTTCTCTCTCTCTCTCTCTCTCTCTCTCACGTACTTTTTCTTTTTCTTCTGGTCACGTAAAAGTAACAATAACATACCANTGCAACATTGCAACATTGCAACTTTACAATTCGATCGATCGATTCTCATCGTGTTGATGACTCTTTCTTTTCTTTTTTATATATATATATATATATATATATAAAACAACCTACGTCAGTCTTCATTATTTTTCCACGGTAGTTAAATTTTAATTCACTATGAAAGAAAGCAAAAAAAAAAAAGTGAATAGAATTAAAGAGAATATTTTCATTGAATTTTCAAGCCTCGTAACACAATCTCTCACTTCAAATATATCGCGTGTTTAATACTCAATGTATATATATATAATAATTAAAATCAAGTAGGATGATAATCGTCAGAGTTAGAGTCTCGAATTCTATCAAAGTATAAAAAAGAAAATAAAAAAGTGTTTAACAGAAGTTAACCAATCCTAAACCCTATCGATGAATTCACTAATACAACCATCAAACAGACAGTAAATCTTATTAGATAGTTAGGAATATTATAGTCAAGTAAAAAAAAAAAAAAAAAAAAAGAAACAAAGTTGTAAAACGTACAACTAAACGTGATCAACTATTTTCAGAAACCGATCAGATCATCGTCGTTGGAAAGAAAGTATAAATACGATGGGTAGTAGAGATGGTACAGTATGAGAAGTTAGAAGAGACCAAAAAAGGAAAAAAAACAGAAATCAACGTATCACTAGCACCAGCAGCAACTAACCAACCAATACCAATACCAATACCAATACCAGTACGAGTACACCAAGGAGAGCAACAGGAGCAACAACAACGGTAGCAGCTTCATCGGAGCTATGCAAATAGGATCCTGATCGTGACGCGGGTAGGCAAACACGCGACGTACAGGTAACAGGCAGGCCTGCTGAGAGTCCTGAGTGAGTTCTCTTCTTTCTTTCCTTTCTCCTGTATCGTTGTTGTTGTTGTTGTCGTAGTCGTCGTCGCCTTCTTCTTCTTCTTCTTCTTCTTCTTTGATTCGTATATGTGAGAGGTTCCTTTTCACGGGGCCACGACCCATGCAAAAGATGCATGCCAGTCGTAGCAACCGATGGATCGGTTGCTGTTTGCTGCTTCTGCTCTTACTCCTGTTCAATGTTTCTCTTTCTCTTTCTTTCACTCTCTGTTTGTCTAACCTGTCTTTTTCTTTTCTTTCTTTCTTTCTTTCTTTCTATGTTTTCTTCTTTGTCACTCATTCTTTTATTTTATATATATATAGATCTCTCTGTCTTTCTTTCTTAATCTTTTTCCATTGCTCTCTCTCTCTCTCTCTCTCTCTCTCTCTCTCTCTCTCTTTCTACACGTTGCATCGTGGAGATATGCTAATGCAGTCGTCCCGATCGTGACACTACGGCCACTAAGTGAGAGCTCAAGTCGCAACCTTCTTCTTCTTCTTCTTCTTCTTCTTGTTCTTCTTCTTCTTCTTCTTCTCATCGACTTCTATAAGACACTTCGATACTACTACTACTACTATTACTACTACTACTACTACTAGTATTATTATTACTACCCTCCCACTTCTTCGTTTCTCACCCCCCTCTTTCTTTGAGTTCGTTCTCTTCATCTTAGGATTACGTACAGCATGATCGACTACGACTACGACTACAACTATTCAGATTTCGTGAATCGAGATGAATGTTCTAATAAATTTTGGAAAATTATTCTATAATTTGGAAGTTGGAATTGTAATTATATTATACTGTTTTTTATTTTTACATATATTGGAAATTGATTTTAATCGTGTGTCACAATTTTCTTGGATGTTAGCAGAATTGTAGATGAAATTGTATTTTAAGGAAAATCTTGAAAATACTCGATACACGAAGATGATTTTTTATATTTTTAACATAAGTTAACATAAATTGAATCTTCAATTTTATGAAAGAAGAAGAAGAAGAAGAAGTAGTCAAGGAATTTAATTTAAAAAATTAGGATGATAATTTGAACTGTTATTGGTAATTTTGTTCTATTGCAACTTTGATCACTGGATTACTGCAAGATACACGTTTGAATTCTTGACTAATTCAATTAGATTGTTCGTCAATTGTAAATTAGAACCTTTTTTTATGTTTGCATTTAATCATCTAATCATCTGATAATTTTTTTTATTGCAACTTTGATCACTGTAAGATACACTGTTGAAATTCTTGACAAATTCAATTAGATTGTTCGTCAAGCTTAAAGTAAATCATCTTTTTTAAGTTTTTGTTTTATCATTTAGTAATTTTTTTTATTGCAACTTTGATAATTATAAAATGCACAGTTTAAATTCTTAACAAAATCAACTCAATCATTCATCAAACATAATTGAGACCCTTTTTTCATGTTCGTATTTAATCATCTGATAATTTTGTTCTATTGCAACTTTGATGACTGCAAGATACACGTTTGAATTCTTCACCAATTCAATTCAATCATTCATCAAACATAATTGAGACCCTATTTTCATGTTCGTGTTTAATCATCTGATAATTTTNTACACGTTTGAATTCTTCACCAATTCAATTCAATCATTCATCAAACATAATTGAGACCCTATTTTCATGTTCGTGTTTAATCATCTGATAATTTTGTTCTATTGCAACTTTGATGACTGCAAG